>PVLD010009073.1:17416-79470 GCA_004027595.1 Dinomys branickii | reverse complement strand
CCATCCACAGAAGACTGGATTAAAAAATTGTGACATTTTTATATAATGGAATATTATTCAGCTATAAAGAAAGACAGTTTTGGGGACTTTGTAGGCAAGTGGTCAAAACTGGAGTCCATACTCATAAGTGAAATAAATCAGCGGTACATGTGCAGGCAACGTATTGTATCACTGGTGTAAGAACCTGAGGGTGGGAATATAAACTAAGAGACATGAAAGAAATCTGTTCAAAAACAAAGAACAGATGGGATGAGGGAAAGGAGAAAAGAAAGAGACAAAAATGTATGTATGTATATATGAATATACATATATGCAGGAGGGTTAACATGGTTCTACTATTGTATTATATCACTTAATGCTAAGGAATAATTGATGACGTGTTATTTGATCAATCTTGTATGTCTGTATGTGTTATCCTGAACACACACTTCGAAGATATCAATATGCAAAGCAGCAACTATTGGTGGTTTGTTTTTTTTGTCTTTGGTTTTTTGTGTTTTGTGTTTTTCTGTTGTTGAGAGGATTAGTTGTCTGGCCAATTTTGCATGTCTGTATCTGGGTTCATATATATACACTTCGAAGATATCGATAGGTAAAGCAACAACCACTGTTGAGTCCATGTCACCTTGTCTGTAGATCAGTTTTGATTGTACTATTTTTTATGCTAATTTGTGTTTGTTTGTTAATATGTTTTTGTGCTTTTATTTTTTAAAAAATAAAAAAAAAAGTAACCACAAAAAAAATCTTCCTTGATGTCAGATTTTATTTTTAAGAAATAATAACTTTATCTTGTATCTTTAGATTTCAGAATTTTTAATGTTCACTCAATATAAGAAAATCTGAATTTTTTTCTCATTGGTACATCTCAATATTTTTAGAACTCTACTAATCCTGTTATCCAGCACCTTGATGTTTTGGTTCTATTATCCAGTTATCAAAATCTTAAGAGGAATGGGCTCCGTCCAATGGGGGTGTGCTGCTGTTTTGGCCCTGTAGTTGAGATCCAGAGATTGGGAGTAACATTATCTGTTAATGATCGAAAAGCTTCTTGGTGAGCAGGCCTATATATAAAGTTGTACCTGAAGGGACTACAGAACAACTCCTCAGTTCTCTCCAGTTTGCTCAACATTAACACAGCATCAGCTGTTGGGACATCTGAAGGAGGATCTTGCCTGAAGTCATCGTATGGTAATTCATCTTCAAATTTTTCCTTTAAATCTCATGAGATCTTTTAAATAACCATGTAAGTATTTAATAGGTACCATTTTCTGCAAAGATCATGCTGTTTATTTGTGGTAAGATGTGAAGGGGAGCTGAATTAAATTAAACGTAAAACAAAAGATAAATTTATGCCAAGAAAAGATTTTTGTGATTAAACCCTTCTGAGATACTTTGACCTTTAAAAAGTACATCTGAAATTACAGAAAAATGATAAACATTCGGTATGATATATTTTAGTAGTCTTTTAATCTAAATTTTGAAGTAAAATAGAGTGGTGGTTAATAAATAGTTTTGATGTGAATAATATAAATTTGTTAAATAAATCTGCGTTTTCCTGCAGTGTCCTTACCTAGATGTTTATTTTATGGCTCACAGAGAGCTCGATTTGTACCCCGAGGATGGAGAACTCCCACTGATTGCTGAACATGCGTTGCCTGTACCTAAAGAACAACTCTTTTTAGTTTTCTTTTCTGAAACTTGTACATGAGCTTTAAAAATGGTAAAATATCATGTTGTGGCTCTTTCTCCTGGACATCCTGTAAGGAGTCTGTGGCCCTCTTATGAGCAAGGAAATGAAGCAGGGATTTGGTGAGGTGAACAGGACAAAGCTAGGATCAGACACCAGCTCTCCTGTTCTTCAGCAGTTCTTTCTAACATAACCTGAAAAGGAGATTTTTCTCTGTTGTTCCATCCATATCTTTATATTATACAGTGAAAAAAAATGCAGTGGATTATAATCTTTCTTATGCTGCTTCTAAATGATACAATTTCCCTTTAAGATAGGAGAACACAGCCACTGTGTCTGTTAAAAATACAAACAGAGCATTTAGAAAACATGCTTCTCTCATAACAGCCTTTGCAGTTATTGAAATGCAAATTAAGGGAAAATAGTCTATATTTATACAAAAAGTTTTGTGAGCAAAAAAAGAAAGCTAAAACTTACATATACTAAAAGTATATGTGTGTTAATACAATAAATTGAACAAATAAAACGCAGCCAAAAACTCCCAATGCATATCACAAATAATTAGATGCTTTATAAATGTTTTTGTACATATTTTTCTTTTTTTTTGGTACCAGGAATTGAACTCAGGACCTTGCCCTTGCCAAGCGAGGCTCTGTGCCACTGAGCTATATCCTCAGCCCCTGAACATATTTTTAATGATAGGAAAAATGTGCATTTATTCAATAAAACCTCAAAATCAAACAATAACTCAATAAGCAGTGATAACAATTTACCAAATTAAGACTAATCAATTTTAAACCTCTTACAACCATATATGAATGACCAGCATAAAATATAGAAGAAAATTCTCAAAACAAAGTTTTTGTATTCATCAAGTGGCTCAAATTTTATGAATTAAAAAACCTTGCACAAGAACTCTTAAAAAGATACCTATGAAAGTACAAGTCAGTGTTAGCTGGGCACTGTTATAGCACATGCCTCTAAGACCAGCACTGAGGTAAGAGGATCACAAGGAGCCTGAGGTAAGAGGATCACAAGTTTGACTATAACTTGGGCAATTTAGAGATTTAATGAGATCGTCTTAAAGAAAATTTTGTTTCAAACCTGGAGGGTATATCTCAGTGTATCAGTGTGAAGGCCCTGGGTTAAATGTCCAGTACTAAAGGAAAAGTTATCTTTCTAATTTTTCAAAGTATATGTATATATAATGTTATAGCATTTCCATAATATGAAGAGGCTGATTTCAAAAGCCTCTCTTGAAAACTAACCCAATTAGTTACTGTCACATTTTGTTATTGGCTATATGGTTATAAATGAGAACTACTATCTATGTATTTACGTAGTTTGCAACACTAAAACTTTCTTTTCTTTTTAGCGATGATGTCTGCCAACAACATGGCAAAAGTCATGATTGTCATGATTGCAATTTGTTTTCTTACAAAAACAGATGGGAAACCTATTAAGTAAGTACTGGAGCCTACTCTGCATAGTGAAGAAAGACATGGAATTGGTGTGGAGGGTTGGCTTTACATTTTGGTGGTGGGAAGCTAACGGAGCGGCCCCCTCTGCTTCTCTTCTTCCTAGGAAGAGATCTGTGAGTGAGATCCAGCTGATGCACAACATGGCTAAACATCTGGCTAACAAGGCGAGGCTGGAATGGCTGCTTGGCAAGGTACAAGAAGCGCAGAATTTTGTTAGCCTTGGAAACTCACTCCCTACCAAAGAAGGTGGTTCTCAGAGGTCCTCCAAGAAGGAGGACAATGGCCTTGTTGACAGCCATCAAAAAAGTATTGGAGAAGCAGACAAAGCTGATGTGGATATATTAGCCAAAGCTAAATCTCAGTGAATAAAGAGGTGATCAGTGTACTGCTCTAGAGAGCATAGGGCAACAATACTAAATGCTGCTTGCTCTTCTAACTTCTTAGACTATCAGGTGCCAATATTTCTAATAGTACCAAACTTTGCATGTAATTCGTTGCTAGACAGAATGGCTGCAATTTTGATTCATTACTTTATTCCACTGTATTCATTTAAGAACTCTTTAACCTACTTTTATTGTTTATTCTTTTTAAAGTATGCTATTACATAACTTATAAAAGAGTAAATTACACCTTTTCACCTCTCTCTGTCATTATGATGCAAAATAAAAAATTACTGGTCATTGATCTAATTAAGTGAAGTGTTTCTTCTTTTTTAAAAGTTTATCTTTTGGCTGGGCATGGTGGTGCACACCTGTAATCCCAGCACTCAGGAGGCTGAGGCAGGAGGATCGTCACAAGTTCAAGACCAGCCTGGGCTGCAAACTGAGCTCAAGGCCAGCCTGAACTGCAAAGCAAGACCCTGCCTCAAAAACACAAAAATAAATAATAAATAAAAGTTTACCTTTTGGTTCTGGCGAACACCCAAGTGTTTATATGGACATGAATAGATAGAAGAACACAATTTCTTTTCCAATCATGTGTTTCACAGTTTCAAATTTGGAACATAATCTGTTTCTAATACCAAATACTAGCTCCTAACTCCTCACTAGCCAGACACTGTTGTTCTGTTTTTTTAGGAAAGACGACAAAATGTCCAGGAGAAAGGGCAGAAAGTAGTCTAAAACTTGACTGTAAAAGTATTTGACCCTATATAGACTCACAGATGGCATCTCTACTCTGAACTACAAATTGCAAATAATATAAGCCAGGTGTGGTAGCACACACCTGTAAACCCAGCATTCCGGGAGGCTGAGGCAGGAGGATCGAAAGTTTAAACCAGCCCAGGCAAATTAGCAAGACCCTATCTCAAAATTTAAAAAAACACAAATTACAAAGGATTGGGATGTAATTCAGTGTGAAGGCCCTGAATTCAATCCATACTACCACACAAAAAATTATCACTGACAAATTCTATTTAATGTCCTTTATTTGTGATAGACTTGCTGGTGTAGTGATATTTTTCTGTCCTCGTGGAACTTGTAATTCAGGCATTAATTCATTCTTAGTTTTTTTCCAGGGGGAAAGCACTAGGAGTCAAACTCAGGACCTTGTGCTTGCTAGGCAGATGCTGTGCCACTGAGCTATATCCCTGGCCCTCATTACTAGCTTTGATGAGTGCTATGTAGGAAAAATACAACATGCTGTAGTAGTATAAACTACAGAGTCTTCCTCTATTTAGATCAGTGTTATCTGATCACAGAACTTTCTGTGATGACAAAGCATCCTACACTTTGTGCTGTCCTCTATAAGACACATATACATTTATATAAAATGTGCCCAGTGGAATTGACAGTTAATTCTATGTTTCCATTTAATATAAATTTAAATAGCTACATGTGGCTAGTGGCCGTTATATTGACAAGGGTAAATCATTGCCAAGATTAGCTTCCTGAGTCAAAGCAATGAGTTAAACGGCTGCGAAGGAGTAGGCAAGCCTGCGTGGCACGTTGCAAAGACCTTGAGTTGGGAGGGAGCAGGGCTGGGATGTCGCCGTCTGGGATCACATCGAGGAGCAAGATCCCATGCATGGCCTCAGAGAGTTCATGCCCCACTGAGCAAGACAGAGGCAGGCAAAGAATTGCACTACACACAACAAAGCCTGTGAGATACACAGAGAAAGAAATGGATCTGCCTGATCAAAATGGGACCTTGATGACAAATTGTCCGCCAAAGGTAGACGAGATGACCAAACAAATTTCCACCCACCTGGTTAAATCATCAGGCTGTGGTTTCAGTTCAGAGAACTGAATCTAGTTTAAACAGAAATGGGTACATTTCTGAATCACTGTGCTAAAGAAAACAGGCTCTAGGTGGCAGTTTGAGGAAAGACTCTCAGTGCCACTGATGGGCTGATTGGTTTTTCTCCTTTTCTCAGTAGTGACCTGAACATCATTATCCCAAGACCACCCCATTGGGAGGCAGCTACTTACTGCTGCTTCCCTAGAAACACACCGGCTTTGCTACCATCTACGCTAGCACAGACAGATGTCCACATTCAGCCTCCTGACATCCAACCAATGACTCAAGGTTATCTTTGCTAATACCAGCATGGTGATATCCAACTTCTCTACCATGGCACTGCTGGCAGGAGAGGAGCAGTGGCAGAAGTGTTGCTTCTCCCTTTCCAAGAGTGTGTAGGATTGGCTGAATCTAAATCTCTGCAGAAGCTCATCTACAGAGGTGTCTGGAAAGGTCATGATTTGTTCTTCAGCTATGTTCAACAGGAGTGTGCACTGGAGGGTGACAGGACATGACACTCCAGTTTCCTGGTAGCACAAATGCCACAGCAAGTCTTCTGGCACAGAGCACTTTTGGAACTGTGTGAGAATTTCTCTGGAATGCTTCCTCATGGGCGGAACCCTTAGACATGACCAAGTTTCATCTGATTGCTTGGGGAGGAGGCTATGTTCATACCAGCAAAGTAAAATATTCTTTATTTCTTCCTCCACCTTGAAATTGTATGTCTTGATAAAATGTGTCACCATATTGGTGTCGGGTAGTAGCTCATTATTGTAATTTGCATATCTCTCTGAAGACCAGTGGGCTTGAACTTTGCTTTACGTATTAGCCATATGGCTTCTTTATCTCTGAATTACTTATTTTTATCCTTGGTCAATTTTTGTATTAGTTTCAAGGCCCTGTTGACTTTGAACTTTTTGTTTGTTTGTTTGTTGTTTGGTTTGTTTGATTTTTTTGGTCTTTTTGAGACAGGGTCTCCCTCTGCTGGCTGGCCTTGAACCCACTCTGTAGGCTTGGCTGGCTTCAAACTTGAAAGGATCCTGCTGCTGCCTTAGCCTACGGAGTGCTGGGATTACACATGTGGGCCATCATGCCCAGTGACTTTGAGCTTTTTGTGTACTCATTGCATTAACAAATTCCTTATTGGTGGCAAATGTCACAAATATTTTTATGCTAGTGGCCCAGAAAGTTTTAACTTTTTATGATTAAACTATTTTTTTCTTTGAGACAGTCTCATTTTGTTGCCCATGCTGGCTGCAAACTCCTGGGTTTAAATGATCCTTTTGTTTTAGCCTTTGAAGGGCTGGAACTTCAAAGGCTAAAACACCACCTGTGCCTGGTTCCTATGATTAACTTTTATGTACCCAAATACAAGACGCTTATTGTTTGTCCATTGGTCTTTTCCTGATGCTGGTCATAGTTATCCTTTACATCTGTTGTATGTTTACTTTCAGGTACTGATAGTCATTCTTTTTCTCTCTCCCCCTCTCTATCCCCTTATGTAGTTCTGGTTGGCCTTGAATTCACTACATAGTCCAGGCTGGCCTCAAATTCTCAGTAATCCTCCTGCCTCGGCCTCCTCAGTGCTGGAATTATAGGGTGCCTTAGCGCACACGGCCTCAGGTTTTGATTCTTGGGAAGTGTAATTTTGTGTTTGACAAAATGTTATTGTCAAATTTTATTTCTTTGTTTTCCAGTTTTACAAGGACAGCTGGCCCACTGGAACCCCATGCAGGACCCAGGAGGTCCTGGGAAGTATGTGTCCGACCCCCAGCCAATACCAACACCCACTGGGCCCTGGAACTGGTGTGAGAAGGATCCTTAGAACCACTGCCTCGCCTCCAGTCCCTGGGTTCTCTACATCACAGGGTGACAGAGTTGACAACTAACAGACCAAACTGATGAAAGAGGAGTCCAGTGCCAGGAGGAAAGTTGGGCTTCAGGGTGGAAGTCCCACCCTTCCACAGAGACCTGATGAGGGACAACCTGGGAAGATGGGCTTGGAGAGGGTGAGAGTTATAGGAATCTCAAGGATCCTCTGTGGGGTCCAGGCTCTATAGAGGAAGGTTCCAGGGCCTGTACTGTGTTGTAGTAGTGAGGTTTGGTGTAAGTAGTCATCAGAGAGGGCTGTCCTGAAGGAGGCATAGTCTTGTGGTATGTCTGAGCTCTGGCACTGCTGCCAACTTTCAGCAGAGCTCAGTGCTCGAATTAACATAGGTCGATAAAAGAGGGGGCCTGAATGTCTTCACTAAGATCAGAATCCTCTCTGTTTCGGTAAAAGGCTGTTCATAAGTGGTTCCTAGAGTTTGTCAACATCAGTTGACATAGAATGCCATCACTGTCACTGAGTGTACTACCATAGACCAGGTAGCATAGTAGTGGCCAGCAACTGGTTTTCTCTCTACATCAATACCTGGATGCCTGGGATTATAAACAATACTGAGGTTGGGGGTGGTGGTGCACGCCTGTAATCCCAGCATCTCAGTGCTGGAGAGGCTGAGGCAGGAGGATCATTATGAGTTTGAGACCAGCCTGGGCTACAAAGTGAGCTCAAGTCCGGCCTGAACTGCATAGTGAAACCCTGTCTCAAAAAAGACCAAAACAAATAAACAAACAAAAACAACACTGAGGCTGCTCCCAAGAATAGGGCACTAGGCTAAAGAATTGTAAACCCCAGAACAAACGAACAAACAAAATCTGAAAAGACAAGGCAAAAAAATGCATCCAAAAATTTCCAACTCCTTCCTGAAATCTATACACAGGGTATTATGGGGACAGAAACCATAAGCTACACAGCAACTAGATCTGAAAGGGTACCAAGGGAAGTAAAAAGGTTCTATAAAGTGCTTCGCAAATTTAAAAAAGATATAACTGATCACATAATGACTGTAGTGAAACAGATGATCAGCATGTCTAGAGAAGATATTGATAAACAGCTAGCAGAGCCAAAGAAAGAGATGTGAAGCATGAATGCCCAGCATGGAAAAAAATGGGAGTCTGTTAGACAGTTCCATTCAGAAACTCAGGCGATTAAAAACGTGACTGAGGGTATGGAAGCAGAAGTGACCAATGCGAAGACAGAGCGTTGGACCTAGAGGACAGGGCTATGGCCAGTAATCAATTAATGAGAGATACCTTGAAAATGATAAGGGAACATGAAAAACAGACCCTACAGCTCCTAGATGACTCAAAGTGGACCAATATAAGAGTAATTACAAACTGGTATACAGATTTAATGCAGTCCCAATCAAAATACCAATGCCATTTCTCGCAGAACTAGAGAAGACAATCCTAAAATCTACATAGAATTAGAAGAGACCTAGAAGACCAAAGCTATCATAGGTAACAAAAACAAAGAAGGTAGCATCACAATACCTTTATACGATAAGCCTACAGTAATTAAAACAGCATGACACTGGTACAAAAACAGGCATTTGGATCAATGGAACAGAATGGAAGAAGCAGAAACAACAACATACAGCTGTTTGATCTTTGACAAAGGTAATTAAAAAGATACACCTAAGGAAAGATAGCCTCTTTAATAAATGGTTCTGGGAAAGTTGGATATCCACATGCAGAAGGGTGAGCCTAGATTTATATACCTCACCACATACTAAACTAAAATCAAAATGGATCAAAGATCTAAATGTAAAATGGAAACACAATCTGTTGGTATAAAAGAGGTACCACTCTTGAACACAAAGGACTTTCGGAACAAAACCCCAATGGTATAAGAAAGAACACAGAGAATCAAAAAATAGGATCATATCAAATTAGGAAGTTTCTATATAGCAAAGGAAACAACAAACAGTAAAGAGACAATCTACAGAGTGGGAAAAATTTTTGCCTGCTATTCCTTGGACAGAGGATGAACATTAAGATTATTTAAAGAACTCAAAACAATTAGGTGCCCCCAAATAAAAGACCCAATCAGTCGGGTGTGGTGGTGCATGCCTGTAATCCCAGCACTCAGGAGGCTGAGGCAGGAGGATCGTTGAGAGTTCAGGACCAGCCTGGGCTATAAAGTGAGCTCAAGGCCAGACTGAACTGCATAGCAAGACCCTGTCTCAAAAAGACCAAAAAAAAAAAAAAAAAAAAAAAAAGAAAGAAAGAAAGAAAAGGAAAAAGACCCAATCAAAATATGGGCAACCAAAAGACTAGACACTTCTCAGAAATACAAATGGCCAATAAATACATGAAAAACTTCTCACCGTTGCTGGCCATCAGAGAAATGCAAATTAAAACTATACTGAGATACCATCTTACTAGAGAAAAATGACTGTCATAAAAAAAAAACTAAAAATAACAAATGCTGGTGAGAATATGGGGGAAAAGGAGCTCTACTACAGTGTTGCTGGGAATGTAAACTAGTGCAACCACTGTGGAAATCAGTGTGGAAATTCCTCAAAAAACTAAAAGTAGAAATTCCATTTGACCCAGCTACCCCCTTCCTAGGTGTGATAGTTAATTGATCATATCAACTTGAGTAAGAAACACCCAACTAGATTGGCGCAGTGTAGTTCCAAGTGTAGAAGACCCACCCTAGGGAGGATTGTCACCAGAATGGATGTTGTCTTCAGCTTTCCATTGCAAATGCATCCACCTCCTGTTACAGACTCACATGGGAAACTACAATGGGCTGCAGGCCTTCCACTGGATCTTTCAGATCTCTAGTATACAGACAGTCCTTTGCACTCTCCACATCTGACTCTGTGGTAGCCATCGTAATCCAATCCTGTGAATTCTTTGTATGTTTGTATATCTTCATTAAATCTGTTTCTGTAGTAAGCACTGACTGATGCACTAGGACCTTCTGAAAAGAGTTAAAATCATCCTATTGCAGGGATATGTGCATACTTTTGCTTGTAGCAGCACAATTTATAAGAGCAATGTGGATGACCACCTGGGCGACTCTCCGGGAAGGAGGAGCAGTTGTCTCCATTTGGCAGAACCCGGCCCTATTTCCATGTGTTGATGTGTGCAGAGCTGGCTAGGACTTTTCCTTATCCCTTCTGTTGGCTTTAAGCCATGTAAATTGGTCCAGTCGAGGTGCTGATGTGTAGTCTTTGAAGCACAGATGACAGGGCACTGTTTCCCCATGCCCTGTAGCTCCCAAATAAAATGTGTGAACCAAGGCAGGATGCAGAGGGGTGCTCTACCTTGTTGGCTGGGACTGAGCCTCCAGATAAGAGGCTATGACTTCCCAGGGCATAAAAGATTACACATTAGAGCTGAAGCACTGACCCCAAAATATTACATACTACCTCAGTTGTGTCACGCAAATTACTCCTTTTGCATATCCTTCTCTCTCCATGTTACAAAAGTGATGTTAGGCCTCCTACCTAGCCCAGCTCAGGGCACTCACCTACTGCATGCAATTCTCACAATTCTTATCCTTGAGCCACTCCTCTCTTCATGAATTAGTAAAACCCTGGTACACCCCTGAGTCAAGGCCTTTGTTCCAGTTAGACATCATCCTAGCTAGACTTAGGACCCCTGGGCTCCCCATAACTACAAATGTGCATTAGTGTCTTATTCTCACCATGGGTTGCACTGGAAGTGGTAGATTAGAATTAATTTACTAGAATTCCAATAAGTCTTCCATGGGATTACAAATATAAACTTCCTGGGCTGTGATGAGGATTGCCAAAGGGCACTTTATAAGCAAGATCTTGGAAATAGCATGTATATGTCCATCAATAGATGCATAGATATGGAAAATGTGGTATTTATACACACTGGAGTACTACACTGCCATAGAGAAAGATAAACTTGAGGATCTTGTAGGTAAATGGATAAAACTTGAGATCACAATGTTAAGTGAAATAATTCAGACCTGCAAGCTCAAATATTGCACAGTGTCTCTTATATGAGAAACACAATAGAAAAGAGAAAAATAGAAAATAGCAAGAAGTTTATATACTTCCCCAAACTACAAATTCCATTGTTTTCAAAATATCTCAACATACATGCTAACTGGTTTCACTTATGCTGTTTATCTTAGTTTGTTGAAAAGAAAGGTTTGTGTTATTATCTGTTTGGGTTATTTTTTTGTAAGAATCTTTCTGGTTTATGCCTTGTACTCTGAGTTATTACTTTGAAGATAATGATACATAGTGTAATAACTGTAGTTATTTTCTCATTATTTTATTTTGAAACTTTTCTTTTCCATGACATATTATGAAAGAAATATATTTGCTCTTTAGGCAAAAGTAAAACTATATATACACAGACAAATGAAGAGCAAAATAGAAAAGAGATAAATAGGGTAAAGCTCAAATACTTCCTCAAGTTACATAGTGTGTTATTTTTAAAATAGTTCAATATAGCTATGCCAATTTCATTCATTTATACACACAATATATCTTAATTTGTCCAAAAGAAAGTTTCCGTTATTGTTTCTTTTTTGTAAGAGTCTTTTTGGTTTATGTCTTATACTCAGTAACTATTTGGAAGATAATGATACACAATGCAATAATTATTGTTATTCTCTAATAAATATATTGGTTATAAAAATGTTTTATTTTTTCATTAAGAAAAGGATAGCCAGTGTTCCAAACACCATCTATGAATCAGTTCATTATTTTGTAATAGCTTTATAGAGTCATTTTTAAAAAATCATATCCTAGATTTCCAGGGTGAAAAAGATTTATTTTATTTTGTTTTGTTTTACTTTATTTTATTTTGCAGTAGGGACTGTCACATTGCTTCGTTGTGTCCTTTGACTCAAGTTGCAGCCCATGCAAGGTCAGTCTTGGATCGGGGCCCCCCAGTCACTCTCCCTGACTCCCTGCATCTCTTGAGTTAATCTTGGGTACTGAGCTTGAGTGTATATGCCTCAGCAGTTTAATCCCATAAGCTGTTCTCTGGGGCCAAATTGCATCATTTTTAGCTTCCTTGGCCGGGAAGATCTTCATGCATTGTAAGCTCTCATCCTCTCCTGAGATCTCAGGTCAGAAGGGTGGAAAGAGCAGCTGGATTGCAAAGGGGTGTAAGTGGAAACCATCAGAAGTGTTGAAAAATGAAATGGCTTTCAGGTTACTGTTCAGAATAATCCTGACTTGTGTGCAAGTTTGGGTTCATATACAGTGCAGTCTCAGTTTCTATGATGCTATCAAATCATAGACCTCCTTGCAAAACCCAGACCTACCCATGTGAAGATACCAGGAAAGATCACAACATGCATTTTCCCTGAGAAAATGCAAAAACAGAGACTATTCTTTTCTTCCCCCTTTCACCTTTGTGTTGTTGTTGTTCGGTTTTGTTGCTAAGAAATGGGGTCTCTCTATGTTGCCCAAGCTGTCTACAAACTCCTGGGCTCAAACAATCCTCCAGCTTCATCTTGCGAAGTGACTGGGACTTCAGAGCACTCCAACACCCATCACCTTTTGGTAATAGCGGCAGCTACAGGCAATCCAGCAGGATCTTCAGATATAAGCAGCAGAGGTGACTGTCCAGCATTCTCTGGGCTTCTCCTCTGGAGGCAGCCACATTTGACACTCTGCAGGTCATTAGAGAATACAAAAACTTCATTGTCTGGGGCTGTTTTTGCATCTTCATTTCATATTTATGGAGAATCTCAGCATCCCCAGGGGCACATGCTCAGCACAGGTATTAACACATTGATCTTAGCCCCCAGCTTCACTAGGGCCATGTTGGTCTTGATCCTGTGGATCCCAAAGATGTCAAGACACTGGGCCAAGACACAAAGGCTACCCACCTTCTCCTTTCCAAGTGGCCTGAAATAGATGAAGTAAAAATGGTGTTTGCAGAGTGTGAAATAGGAATCTGAGCACACCAGATTAATATGGTGATGCACCATATTAAGATGTTTTGGTCCAGAATGGAGGGCAGATACAATAACAGTCCCATAAAGGTATAATAAAGCTAAAAAAAATTTTTTATCACCTTGTATTGTTACTTTATAGTTGGCGAGATCCAAGTTCCTTGAGTAGACAGTACAGTAATATACCACCAGGTTTTAGCAGCACTAGGCTATTCCAGGTAGCCTAGCTGTGGTAGGCTGTCCTATCACAGTTTTTCACTCCTGTAAAGTGGTACTGCTTCTTCACTGGATTCTAGTTTGTGCACACAGGTATTTTGCTCTATATATCAAAGTTAAATCAATGTTTCTTTGAGGTAGAAACCCTGAAACTTCCTGTTCTGCCATCTTGCAGATGTCTCTAACAGCTTTATTTTTTACAGCTCTAATTGTGAATCCTGTTCTATTTGTCTGTTCCTGAAATGTAAGTAGGACAACATGCACAAAACCTTCTTTATATTCCTTTCTACTTTCTGCCTTATTAGTTTTATGTTTATTGCGTTCTCTATAAAAGATCCAGCTTGCCAGGTGCAGTGGTGCACACAATTAATGCCAGGACTGGGGGAGGCTGAGGCAAGAGGATTGCAAGTTTGAGTCCTACCTAGGCAATTTAGTGAGACATTGTATCAAAATTTTTTAAAAATGATTAAAAAAAAAGAAGGACTGAGGATGAGAGGCTGTGTGGTAGAGAGCCCCTGGGTTCAACTGCCAGTAATGTAAAACAAAAGAATCGAACTGTAATTTTATTGGAAGTATATTAAAATTTTATATTAGTTTTAGCATGAATTGTCATCTCTATGACATAATCCTGTCCATCAACATAACAAAGAACTTCATTTAATTTGAACTCCTTTTATGCCTCGCAAACAAGTTAAATTTTCCATGGAAAGATCTTATGTATTCTTTGTTAACTGTCAAAGTTACTTGCCATAATTTTGTGCTTATTCTGAAAGATATCCAAGTTTTCTACCTGGCTTTTGTGACATAGAGGACATTTTTTCCATTTTCTTAATTTTTACTTATATCCAACAATTTTCTGGGCTCCTATTAACTCCAACAGTTTGCCTTTTCACTAAGATTTTCTATGTAGATGATCATGTAATGTTAACTAATAGCACTTTTATCTCTTTTCTTCCTCTGATGACACATCTTTTAAAAAATTTCATTGCTGGACATGGTGGCACATGCCTGTTATCTCAGCACTCAGGAGGCTGAGGCAGGAGGATTGCTGTGTGTTTGTAGTCAGCCTGAGCTACAAAGTGAGACTATGTATGAAAAAAATCAATACCAAATTTATTGTATATGTAGAAGCTTGTATGAGACATATGTGTAGTCATAAAAGCAAATATTAAAATGAACTTGCATTCTTCAATACCCAGAATTTTGCCACTATTTTAGAACTTCTCTTAGATTCTTTTTTGATCACATGCTCACTTTTTGCCCGTGTTATGTGTTTACCATTATTCTCTTGCTTTTCTTTATATATATATATTTTATTGGATACACTGGTCTTATTTTTTTCAATATGTGCATTGCACAACATGATCTCTGTCTTTCCACTCTGTGATATTCTCTTTCTCACCATTCACCACGGCTCTATCTCTACATTTTTAGGTTTTTGCTAACCAATCACCCATTAAAGGGTACTCATTGCTGAATTACTTTGACTGCAGCAATTTCTTTGCTCCCAGCAATAGACCCCAAATATATAGTCTCTTAAATTAAGTAACAGTAGATCCCAAATGTATATAAACCTAAATTAAGTAGATGTCCATCTCTTGTTTATATAACAATGGGAAGTGCCCTTACTAGGCAGGTAAGCAGGTTGACAAGGTTCCCTCCACCATGTCACTCCAAGGTTATTTCCCTTCCAATTAGCTGGAAATGTGAAATTTTTATGGGCCAGGCCTGGCAAAGTTGATACCACGTGTTTACATTCTGTTAAAGATAATATTGTCATGTAAACATTGAATTGTGTACGGAGGTTGGGGGTAGTTGGGACATGGAGTAGCTGGGTAGGTAATTCTCATGACTATTCTACACTAAGGAATCACAAGTTTTTGGTTGAAAGCCAGCTGTCTTACCTAAAAGTTCTAAACCAGGTGTGTGTGTGTGTGTGTGTGTGTGTGTGTGTGTGTAAGTAAAAATTTTGGCTTTTGGGAGAAAACACAAATCCTCTATTACGTTGTATTTTCCACAGTTTTCACTTAATATTTTGAAGTTCATCTTTATTGAAGCATGTCAGTGTACTGAGATATTTCTGTAGTATAGTTCTATTGTACAGTATTGGTATACTTCAGTTTATCTATGCATTTATTCTTGACCCGTGTTTGGAATTTTTTTCTCAATCTTTGGGAATTACTACTGATACAGGAAAATAAAAACTCCCAACCTGAATGATATCTGAGATGAGTTCATGTTCTCTAAAATCGAGGAATGAATTTTAGGAACAATGGAGGTTAAGAGCAGAATATATTTAATAAGAGAAAGAAAGCTTCCATGCAAGAGAGGGACAGAAGGGGGGCCCGAGTGGATGTGGGTGTATTTGTTTAGTCTTTTTGTCTTGAGGTCTGGCCCACAGGTATCTTATCTTTTATGTTGGCTCTTTCGAGGGCCCGGCCCTGTCTGACTGCCTATAATATTTTTATCTACCTCAGCTGCCTATAACACTACCAATGCACATTCCTTCACATACCTCTGACACCTGTAATGATTTTTTTTTTTTTTTAGGATAGGAACCTAGCAATAGAATTGCTGAATCACATGGCACATGCACATTCACCTTTGCTTGGAAATACCAGCCTATTTTTCCAAAGTGGTTTGAGCAGTTTATATCTCCTGCCCCCAGTGGAGTATAAAAGTTTCTTGTTTCACATTTTTCCAATATCTAGGATTATAAGTAATTGAGAAAGAATTAGGTACTCAATCTAACACAACGCAGAGGAGGAAAGAGATATAAACAGCAAGGGATAAAAGTTTAATGTGGGCATGGAGGGAGTCCGCACCCAGACAGCTGTGCTGGCTCTCTGAAGACAAAGGACAGGGTTGGAGCTTATATGGTCTCCGAGGGGCGGGGGGCACAGGGTAGCTGACGTAGGCTGCTCAGAGTACCTTGCTGAAGGGGGATTGGGTCATTGTTGGCCTGCGCAGTCTTTGGCAAAGGCAGCTGGGAAGAAGAAACTACAGGGGTCTCTGGGAAGAAGGAGCTAGGAGGCACCATTATAACTCTCAGCACTGGACTGTTGCCATGAGGACTGGGCAGATCTTGGGTGGGAAACCTATCAATAAGACTTTAAAGATTGTGCTGATCTAATCGTTCTTTTAAGTTCATTTTCTAAGTAATTATGGCATGGTATCTTTTCATATATTAGCCATTCCGCTTTCTTCTGCATAGTACCTACACAATTTTCTTTCCTTATGCTGTTTCTCGATATGGATTTGTAAGTATCTTTTATGTACTCTGAATACTGAACTTTGCTAAATTATCTGTTGTTATAGGCAGCTGAGTTAGACAGAAATATTCTAGGCAGTGAGACAGGGCCAGGCCCTGGAAGGAGCCAACATGGAGGACAAGATACCTTGCAAATGGAGGTGTACTTGCTGCGGGCCAGATCTCAAGACAAAAGATTAAACAAATACACTCACATACCTCCCTACGGTTGGACATCAGGGGTTGATATTCTAAATAGGTAACAATCACCTCGCTGAGTCACTGACCTGACCCCTTACAGGAAAAGGCCCTCTTCTGCATTCATGTCCACTTCCTACGTGACTTGCTTCACCACTTGATCCCAATTTAATGTTTTCCCTGAACTCTTATCAACTGACCATAGTTTTGTCTTACCTCAAGCCCACCCTGACCCACCTCACCTCGTGGAAAAGACCAGTTCCCGGGGCAACCCACTGGGGGTGGGGGTTCTGTCTCTCTTTCTGACAGAAGCTTTCTTTCAACAAATATCTTCGGCTCTTAACCTCTATTGTTCCTAAAATTCATTCTCCGATTTTAGAGAATACGAACTCGTCCCAGTTATCGTTGAGGTTGGGAGTTTCCTTCCCCTGTATCACTATGGTTTGGATGTAGTTTGTTCCCCAACAGTTCGTGTTCTGAAAGCTTAGTTTCCCGTGTGGGATAGTTACAATGTAGTGGGGTCTTTCAGAGAAAAGTCCTACTGGGAAGTAACTCAATCACTGTTAAGGCACTGCCCTGTTGTTTCTGGAAGAGCAAATGATTTCCAGAAAATATAAATGGGACCTTTGGAGAGTAGATGGGAGATATGGCAGTCTGTGACAATGTCTGGGTATAATTCCAGCTTTCAGTCTCCTTTCCCATGAGGAGAATAACGCCTCCCTGGTTGACGAGACTCCAAGGGACAGAACCTGGGGTACCTGAATTCTTAGTTGTGTTTTTGTTTTTTGTTTTTTTTTTCTGTTTGAGGTTCTGTTTAGGTGGATGATAAAAGTTTGGAGAAAGCTTCTTCTCCATTTATTGGTTTTCAAATGTCTTCAGCTAAAAAGTAATCCTTGTGATACAGGAAAATACAACTCCCAACCTGAATGATATCAGATGAGTTTGTGTTCTCTAAAACCGAAGAATGAATTTTAGGAACAATGGAGGTTAAGAGCAGAATATATTTATTGAGAGAAAGAAAGCTTCTATCCAAGAGAGGGACAAAAGGGGGGCCCGAGTGGGTTACCCCCTGACTCTGTCTTTTCTAGGGGCTTTTATAGAGAAAACCATGAGGTGAGGCGGATCCAAGGTAGCAAGCGGGCAAGAAGGCAGAGCTGGGCTTTTCCCGTAAGGGGTCGGGTCAAGGACTTCCTGGCTTTTTGAAGGTGCTTGTTACTTATCAATTTCCGACATTTACACCCAGGGGGTATGTGGCTGCACCTGTTTAGCCCCCTTTGTCTTGCGGTCTGGTCCACAGGTGTCTTATCTTTTATGTTGGCTCCTTCCAGGGCGCAACCCTGTCTGACTGCCTATAATATTTTTATCTAACTCAGCTGCCTGTAACACTTGTGCTACAGTGAGGTTTTTGTTTCTTTTTGTCTTTTTGAGACAGGGTCTTGTTATGCACTTTAGGCTGACCATGAGTTCACTTTGTAGCCCAGTCTGGTCTCAAATTTGTGATGATCCTCCTGCCTCAGCCTCCCCGAGTACTGGGATTACAGGCATGCGCCACCATGCCTGGCTCTCTTTTGCCATTTTTAATTGGATTATTTTCCTTATTATTGAGTTATGAGTTTTAATATATTCTGGATACAAGTCATATATATTTGCAAACATTTTCTCTTTATATGTGGTTTAACTTTTCATTTTCTTAATGCTGTCTTTTTAAGATCAAAGGGTTTTAATCTTTTTTCTTTTGTTTTGCTATGTGGGCCAGGTTGGCTTTTAATTTGCTGTTAGGGCCAAAATTGGCCTCAAACTCAAGATCTCATTTCTTGGGAGAAGCATGCCCTGAGATGGGATTACAGAATGCTCCACTACACCTTGTTCAAAGAGTATAATTTTTATAAAGCTTAATTTAATCAATATTTGTATTTTATGGCTTATACTCTTGGCATAATGTTTAAGAATTCTGATTAATCCAAGGTTGTGAAAATTTCTTTTTTTGTTAAATTTATGGTGTTAGCTTTTTATCTAGGTTTATCATCTTTGGGGTTAATTTTTTGTGTAGATCATGTGAAATAAAGATTTAAATCTCATCTCTCTCCTTCCCACCTTCTCTCTCTCCCCCCTCCCTCCCTATGTCCCTTCCTTCTCCTTTTTAATTTTTCTTTCATAGGCTTATCCAACTTTGGCATTCAGGCAGTGTTTTTTAAAAGACTATCTTTTCATTGTTGCATTATCTTGGCACATTTGCTGAAAATTAGTCGACCATATATGTAAGAGCTTATTTACTCTTAAGTCTGCTTCACTGATCTGTATGCTTAGCTGCATGCCATTAGCACACTATATCTTTTTTTTTTTTTGGTGGTACTGGGGATCGAACTCAGGACCCTGCACTTAGCTAGGCAGGCGCTTATTCCACTGAGCTATATCCCCAGCCCTAGCATACTATGTCTTGATTCTTGCAGTAAGTCTTGAAATCCTGAAGTATAACTTTTCCAACTTTGTTACCTTCATAAATCTTTTGGCTATAGTAGGTCTTTTGCTTTTCTATGTAAATTCTACAATATCTAGTAAGATTTGTCAAAGCTGTGGAACTGCTGTGATTTTTGAGATAAGGATCTAACAGGACTTTTAAGTAGATTAAGTTACTTGCCCAGGGCTCAGCAGCAAGCAAGCTAGAGAGAGACTGGAAGGAACCGAGGCAGTCTGTCTCCATAATCTGGGTGTGTAACTGAGGCAGGGAGCTAACTGGACTTTGAAGTAGTTGCCTGATAGGAAACAAGCAGGTAGGTGCACTCTGTGGTCATGAGGAAAAACAGCAAAAGGTTAATTAAAGGATCAGGCTGATGTTCTCCCTGAGATGGAGAAGCTGGATGCATGGGAAACGCGGATGAGAGTCCACAAATGTCAAATGCCTCCTTTTGTGTGGGCTTCTCGGTTGCCAGAATAGCTATCTCTGCAGCCCTCTAGGCTGCTGTGGTGCAGCCAACTTCGCTGTTCTCTCTCTGGCTGCTGTCTGCGTCTTTTTTTTTTTCTGTAATAAACTTTTATTTTAGCCTTGAGAGTGGCCCTCTTGTTTGTCATCTACAGCTAGGAACTCATGCAAGCCAGGGATAATTCTACGGTATTGCAAGGTAACAAGTTTCAGAAAAATTTGTAGACTTCTGCTTTAAGCCAACATTCCATATCCTTCTGTCCCAATTTCAATCTGCTTTTCTTATATTACCTCCTACTCATACATTTTAATTGCTCGTTGTTCCTCCAAGATATTTAAATTAGTCATTTTGTTGATCTATGCATAGGGATGCTTCTCTTTTCCTCTTCCACAGGAATCCATGGTTTTCTTTCTCACCTTCCTCATCTCTTCATTAAGAAGTAATATTTATTTGTTCATTTCTTATTTTTTTTCTTGTTGGGATGCTGAGGATAGAGTTCAGGGCCTCACGTGTGTTTGACAAATACTGTACTTCTGAAGTACTACCTCCGACATCTCCGTAGGACATTCTCTCTCTCATTAACCAAATGTTTTCCTTTTGTTGTTTAGGTATGCATCTCATTTTTATCTGTAGAATGTGTATATTAGTAATGTCTGTATCTCTCATTATTCTTTGACAGGATTTTGATAACAAATTTATAGTCTGTTAAATAGGAATAGAATTCCCCTTGTACAAGCGAGGGTTTCCTATTTCTGCCACGAGGTGGCAGTACACAGACTCTACACTTAGCATGAATGGAAGTTGCTAGGATTGCATTTAGGGCCTCACACAAGCTGGGCAAGAATTTTACCACTGAACTACATTCTCAGCCCCAAATTCCAGTTTTAAAAACTAAATAGGATTCCTGATCCGTGGCTTATAATCAATTGGCCACACAAATATTTCACCTTCTCTGCCTTGAAACAACCTTGATTTAGGAAGCTATAATACAGGCAACTGAAGGAATTTCTTTATTCACTCCTTCAATATGAAACTTCTCTATGGTCGAGAGCCAGTCTATATAATTTTTTGGGAAAAAAATCATTTCATAAATTGTGATTAGGGCTTGTCTGGAGGCCTAGTGTCTTGCCAAGGGAGCCATCTATGGTTTGCAGAAACATAACTCCATGTCTTTCTGGGCACAGTTGAGGCTACATTGGTCGGTCTGTGAGGCTGTGATGCCCCAGGGCAAGATTACATCAGCTGAAGATAACCTGCTTTCTTGAGAACCAAGTAATATTAAAAAGGGGTTTCACCTTGGGGAAAGGGTAAACCTCTTATCAACCTGCCTTCTCTTCCCACTGTCCTCATCCACAGAAAGATCATTAGCACGAAACCACCACTGCCCCAGTCATCGAAAATCCCATCATCATTTCCCTCAATAAATGCTGCCTCTTGGCCTTTTGTTTCCCCCGAACAACTGGTCATCCCAGACCCCACTTGCATTACCGTTTTGTCTCTTGCTCTTTATTTTGACTGTGGACTGCAACGCCTTGCGGGAGATTGGGGTCCACTACAGGTGTTCCCGGTACTCTGTTACTGTATTAACTTGTTTAGTGTGTGCATTGCTATTTTGGGAGAAAAACTTTCTTTAAGGGCCTGAACTTTAATTCATGCAGTCAGCTAACATTTATAAATTATTGTCCTGAGGAACTGTGACAGTTGAATCAAGGGCATTCCTTACTATATGTATATCTGTTACCAACTTCATATTTGAAAAGTTAATTTTGTTTTTAAGCAAAGGACAGTGGGAAGATATTTTTTCTTTTACTTTCTTGATTAACAGTACAAAATGAGCTTCAGGCCTCATCAAAGCAGGGCAAGATGGTTTGAACATGGAACAAAATTTCCTGAAATCTTTCACTATGCTGCTTCTGTTTCCAAGAAATTTCTGGAAGTTGGACTAGAACTTGTGAATTGTGTTAAACTACCTGATTGGCCCATGCAGGATTAGAATGACTTTTCTGATATTATTCTTCAGTTCATTAAGTTCTCTGCTTATTTGTAGGAAGAGTGGGATGAGACCAACAAGACTATGGTATAAACATATGTAACAGTATGAATGTGTCTAGAAGGGTACTGGTGGAAGTGCTAGTGAAATACTACCAGTTTCCTTAAAAAATCGCAGCTTCTGCTTTGATATAATAGGGAAATGATTGTTCTTTGGTAGATCTAACTCTAATTTGTGGTACAGCATTATCTCCTTTAAGCAAAGCTTACAGCAGAAATCTTGATAAATAAATCTAGATGTCGTTTTCATTGATTTAAGATTTTCTTGAAGTTTCTCTGGGATTGTCTGATTTTAAATTCCTATTAAATCACTTTTTAACTTACACATCTTAACAGATTATTGACAGTTTCCAATTTAGCAAAGCATTGGCCATAATAACAACTTGGTATATACTATGGCATTAACCTTTGTTTTCTTTTGGCCTTTGACGTCTGTGTCCTTTGAGGAAGAAAAGGATGTTCGCTATCCTGTAATTGTCCACCTCAACTGCTCATTTCCTTGGTATAAACATTGGTTTGAAAAGCACTGTGGGTATCACATTTGTGAGTCAAAGGAGTTTCTCGAACTGACCAGTTATTTAAGGATTTTCAACACATTTTTCCTCACAAAATGTTTTCCTACCAATTTACTCAAACCAGGTCCTCTTCCTCTTTGCAACGTCCTTCCTACTCTAGTCGCAGCTGGGAAACTCTTACTCATCCTCAAGATTTAGCTCTATGGTCATTTCCCGATGGAGGGTTCCTCATCACGTAGTGCTCGGCTCCAACAGCTCATCGTGAGCAGCTCAGCCTAATGAGATTACCCAGTTTCCTGTGCGTCTTGCTCCAGGGCATGAGTTTCTAGGGCCAGCACGGTCTCATTTTCCCTACTCATCTGTCTACAGTCTGGTATCTGGCGCAGACGGCTCAGCAGTGCCGGCGTCACGGTCTCCCGTGTTCCGCAGGCGGCGGCAGTTTCAGCGGGCGCTCGGTTTCCCGCCAATCGAGCGTTTGAAAATAAGCAGCAGCGGACGCTGGCGAAAGAGACGGTCCCTCTCACGACGGCCGCCTGTTATCAACTCCTATCGGTTCACGCACTCTCACCGACACAACAGGCGCGATTTGGGCGTTTGCTTTACGGAGAGAAACAGTTTCTTTCAACAAACTTCAGTCTCAGAGATTGTTTTTCTAACTCGGCTGGAGACGCTGTCCATTTTTGCTAACAGGGTCAAAAAGTCAGGGGGAAAATATGGGACTGGCAGGTTTAGGGGTTTCGCCGCGGATCATGAGTGGCCGTATGCGATGAGGAGGTCTCAGAGGACCTTTTCCTCAACCCCGCCAGCCCACCCGCAGCCCGCAGCTCCCACAAAGACCCTTGCACTCGGCGCCCCGCCCACTGTGGGCGGAGAGAGATACTCTCGCGAGAACACGACGAGCTGTGCCTCTTTAGCTTGTGAGCTCTCGCGAGAAGTGGTTGAGGCGCCGGCGTGCGACCTGCCCGGGCGGCTGTGGTAGGCGTCGCCGCCGCCGGAGTGGCAGCCTCAACAGCTACCTCTGGTGGGATCCGGTTGAAGAGGAAGCGGAGGCGGCGCTCGCCTCGGCCTCTGTCTCGGTCCTTGTGGACCCTCAAGGGGAAGCACAGGTAGCGAAGGTGAATGGACGAACTGGGGAGCTCCGTGGGGGCGGCGCGGCAGGCTGGTCTTGGTGCGGCGGAGGCGACGGGGAAAGCGGCGCAGGGCGAATCCGGGCGCGCGAGCCGGGGGCGCTGGCAGCTTCTGGGCGACCGGACGCGGCCAGGGGGTCGCAGTGGAGTTCTGGGCTCCGGCCAGCGGCGCCCAGGTCGGAGGGGCGGAGGTGGGACCTGGCTTCGCGGCTGCCGCTCTTGGGCTGGGGCGCGGTGATGCAGGCGCGCCCCTCGTCCCCGCTTTCCAGGGCAGTCACCCCGCACCCCGCCCCTCGCCTGTCACCGGGGCGGACGCCGCGGCGGCCCGGGGAGGGCGCATCACAATGGGATGGTGGCTAGCCCCTCGTCGCGGAGACAGAGCGGTGGGAAGAGCAGTGAAAATCCCAGTGCTGCGCTGCGTGCTTTTATGCTGTAACAGAATCACCTGTGGTAAAAGCTTTGTCTTTTTGAAACTTACGCAGAAAAGGTTCTGGTTTCTTCCTCAGACGCAAGTCCCCTGACACCCCCTCATCTTTGGGCCCGGGGTTGGGAGACAGGAGAACTCGCTTAGTAATTTGTGAGGTGGGGCCGGTGTGACCGGCTGCAGGGCCTAACAGATTTCCTAGTGGTCTCTTCCTCGTATTTTAAGTCCAGAATTCAAAGTCGCTACTTTAGATATGCTAAAGATAAGACTTTGTGTCCTCCGTCGCTTTGTGCCCTTAACAAAAGAAATTGTTTTAAAGGTGTGTTTAAGAGTTGCCATGCTTTTTTAAACTAACAATCTGCTGCTGGGCGTGGTGGCGCTTGCCTGTAATCCCAGCACTCAGGAGGTTGAGGCAGGAGGATCTTTGTGAGTTGGAGGCCAGCTGGGGCTATAAAGTGCGTTCAAGACCAGTCTGAACGGTGTAGTTAGTGAGTCCCTGTCTCAAAACAACAACAAAAAACTAACAGTCTGAACGAGACATTACAGTAATTGATAGATTTGAACGACTGGGTTCCTTCCACCCTTCCCAGCTTCCCATTTCCTCCACTCTTAATACACACATGTGATCAAAACTTTTAGAGAGAAATTTTGAATAAAAGAAACTGTAGAAATTGAGATAAAATGTACCATAAGGAATGCAATTATAAGGGCCGAAAGAGTTTTTTGGAGAACCCATCCAAGGCTGAAGTCTGGGCCTTAAAACCAAGGAGGACAGTAAATGAATGTAAATGCAGAAACCAGTACAAAATACGTGGAAAGTACTGTGTTTGATGGTAGTTTAAGGCTGGTAACGTCTGTGAGAATTGTTTTTGAAGGTGGCAATATGTTTCATAGATTTTCCTAACATTTCTGAGTTTATGACCTGTTAGGCATAAAGGAGAGATTCTGTGTTCAGTCAAGAAACTTTCTGGTTACTCAACAATGTTGTCTTTTACATTCTTACACTTTTCTCTCAAAAAAGAGCTTTTGGACGAGCTTTTTAACCTTCTTTGTGTTATCTTTCCATCAGTCTGAATTTTATTATCTCATCCCTTTCTTTTAAGTGTTGTGAAAAATTTTAATTATTTACTATGAAGTTGTGGTCTGCTCTGGCTTTTTACAAATTTAGATGGCTTATGGAAGCGAGGTGATGTGGAAAATAAGCACCTTTCAAAGAGATAGGTTATGAATAACATTTAGGTGCCTTCAGGTAGTAGACAAATAATGAAAATATGAAACATTTGTTTATGCCTTGTGTAAGAAGGACTACAGTATTAGGCCCACCTGGTTAATTCTGTATACATATATGGGTTCTGTCTTAAGCCTTCTCAAGAGAATATAGGAAATCTATGTTTTTATGTGCAGTGTTGATTTTTAAAAATGTAGCTGCCTAATTAAAGCAATTGAAAATAACTTCATGGGACCCACTCAAACCCATACCTATCTATATTTCATTTTGCCCTTTAATATAGTTCAGAATTAATACATTTTATAGTTGGAAAAAAGGAAGTTTAGCGCATGTCAGTTAGTTTGCAATTTCAAACCTTAGGAGGGCTTGAGGGAAATGTGAAGTCTAATTGGAATAATAGGTAACTTTAATAGCATTTAAACACAGTGGGACAAATTAAGCTAGTTAACTTCCTGCAGAATTTTCTCCTTATTTACTCTGATTTTCGTAGTTTGTTATCTACAGTCAGCTGTGGTCTGAAAAAAATTTTTTTTTCTTTTTTTTTTTTTTTTTCAGAGTCTTGATATGTAGCTTGGGCTGGCCTCAAACTTGCATTGAACCTCCTGCCTCAGCCTCCCGAGGGCTGGGATTATAGGCTTGCACCACCATGCCTAGTGGTTTGAAAATTTTTTAAATGGAGAATTCCAGAATTAATTCAGAAGTTTTTAAATTATGTGATACGCATCTTTAAAATTGCGTGAGTAGCATGAGGAATCATGCATTGTCCCACTGTCTCCCTCGGGATGTGAATCCTTTCTTTGTCCGTTGTAACCACACTGTGTATTCTATCCTTCTGTTTTCACTTTTGACTTGCAGACTGTCATGGTATCATAACCTTCATGAACCCTTATTTTACTTAAAAGTGGCCCCAAAGTGCCAGAGTAGTGATGCTAACAATTCAGATATGCCAACAAGAAGCCATAAAGCGCTTCCTTTAAGTTGAAAAAAAAATGAAAGTTCTTGACTTAATAAGAAAAACACTTGTATGTTGAAGTTGCTAAGATCTGCAATACATGTTACTTTGAGAGATACTATATTCACAAAACTTTTATTATAATGTACTGTCGTAACCTATTTCATATGAGTTATTGTTAATCAGTTAGTATGCCTAACTAAATTTATCATAGGTGTGTGTATAGGAAAAATGTAATATATGTAGTGTTCATTTAGCACAGTTCAGGCATCCGCTAGGAACTTGGAATATGCACCCTGAGTAAGAGAAAGGACTGCTATATTAACATTTTAAGTGTGGTGATAACTGAAGGAAAGCCTCTCTGTTTATGATTCAGTAACTCAGAGTTCTAGGTTGATTTATAGGTATCTTGTAAGGAAATCAGTTTATTTAGAAATTCTGTATTGTACTTTCAACTAATGTGAAAGCTTAAATCCAGAAGGCACTCAGTAACAGTCCACTTCGGGATTTGAATATTTTTATTTGCTATACCATCCCACATTGTTTCCCTAGGCACTGACTTTTACTGGATATTGATCCCCTGGCGGGGGGGGGGGGGGGAGGAGTAGGTAGCAGTGGGATGAAGAAAGTGTGCTGTGGATTAGGTATTCATGTGCCTCTTCCTTACATTGTCCAGTGAGAAAGACTGATTTAGATTACTGTAACTAGATTTTCTTGTAGGAAGAATAGCTGTTTAGATTAAACTTTGTGCCTTACGTATAGTAGAACTTAATGATGTTTGTGGAATTGAACCTTGTGGGTTAAAATTCATATACCCATTAATGGATCATATTTTAATCACACAGTCTTATTCATATGTATTTGGCCTATGAGGAATGGGAGTTTTAAAGATCAAACCTAATAAGTGGAACTTAGGCATGTAGAGGGCAAAGTGAGGGTTACCACTGGGGATAAAGGTGAGAGAGGAAACTAGGTGAGGGACATTTTACAAAAGGATGATGAAATGGTTAGTATCTGTTGTGTGTTGTGTTTTACAAAGACTGCTTTTTACAACATAAGTTATTCAAACTCACGCAAAACTACATAGAATACAGTTTTTCTTTTTCTTTTTCTTTTTTTTTTTTTAAATAGAACTGCTATGGGAGTTCGCAGATTTGATTTTCTTACTTTAGCTAAATCTTCTCAAGTCAAGCTAGGCTAATCTCTTCATCCAGTCCCTCTCTCTTTGGGATAAGAGGTGAGACAGGAGGAAATATGTATTATGTTTGTGAGCTTTGAGAGCTTTAAAAATGTTTCTGAGAAATTAGCATTTGTGAAGATAGTACTTGTTGAGTGGGAAACCATCTTCCTTTCCTGATGTTTTTACTGTGACTTGTAGGAGATTCTGTCTGGAAAGTAGTTTCTCCTTATTCAGCCCATCCTCTGAAATGCATTCCCAAATGAGGATTAGAGGAAACTAGAAGGGATTGAGTGTACTTTTCTTGGTGCATTCTGATACAAATTTTGGAACTCCCAGTTAACACAGGGCATATGTTTTCTATGCGTCTCTGTGGTAGGTTTATCTGAGCAGGCTGAACCTCTACTAGGGAGAAGGAAATGGAATACCTACAGTTCTGGTTGAATTTAATTTACAGTGAAAGAAATAAGCTTAGGCCATTAGTTGCAGTTGTATTTTTATCTTTTTGCAGGGAGGGGTGGGTGAGTGGGTTGTAACAGGAATCAAACTCAGGACCTTGCATTTGCCAGGCAGGCGCTTATGCCACTGAGCTATATCTCTGCTATATTTTTATCTTTATGTTATTCCTTTGTTTCTTCGTTGGTTTTGAACTAAAGGGGAGAAGAGGTAATAACAGATGTTTGCTAATAGAGGGAGGTTAGTTTGTTTTTTTTTTTTTTTTTTTTTTTTGAGACAGGATCTCGCTGTGCGGTTCAGGCTGGCCTTGAGCTCACTTTATAGCCCAGGTGCAACAATCCTCCTGCCTCAGCCTCCTGCGTGCTGGGATTACAGGTTTGAGCCACCACACCTGGCTCTGGAGGAAGAATTATAGGGTGAGCATCTATAATCTAAAAATCTGAAATGCTCTAAAATCCAAATCCTTTTGAGCACCAACAAGATACCACAAATCTGATTGTTCACTGTACACAAAAACTTTGTTTCATGGGTAAAATTATTTAAAATACTGTACAGAATTCCCTGTAGGCCATGTGTATAAGGTGTTTATGAAACATTAATGAATTTTGTGTTTAGGCTTGGGTCCAATTCTAGTATCACGTTATGTATGTGCAAGTATTCCAAAATCCAAAATAAATCTGAAATCTGAGAAACTTCTGGTCTCAAGCATTTCACATAGGGATACTCCGCCTTTATTAGAACATACTTTCTCTTTAATAGCATATTTATTGGAGTTGAAGCCCATGTTGTGTTTCTTCAAATACCACTATTCCCTGCTAAGAAGATAGTAAAATAGAACTCAAAGGTGGAAGGGAAGCAAGTAGAATTCAATGAGATACTTAATGTAAGACTAAGAAATTGGTAAATGTTAAATGTAAGCAATGAGAATACAGTGAACTGAGCATGCTAGATTTCAGCTTTTGGATTCGGGATGCTTAATAGGTAGAGTTAATGCAAATACTTTAAATCTGAAAAACTCCAAAATAAACATTTCTAGTCCCAAACATTTTTGGTTAAGGGATATTTAACCTGTATTTGAAATAGAACGTAAGGAACAAAGATTTTATTTTAAATATGTGACCTTATATCTGGAGGTTGTAAGTATCTTTGGTAGTGAAAGCACTTTTTTTTTTACCCTACTGATAGTTTAATTATATTATTGTGTTAAAAATGTAAGGTATCTGTCTTTTTTCATTGCTGGAACAAAATATCCATCATCCACAGGTTAAAAGAGGAAAAGTTTATTTCACTAACAGTTTGTAGAGGTTTCAGTCCATGGGTGGCTGGCTCCAAAGCAGGGCAGCATGGCACAGGGACGTGGCAGAAGAGAAACAGTCTAGGGCAAGGCAGGTAGAAGGCAGCAAGTAGCAGAAGCAGCAGCGAAGCAAGCTTGCATTTCTCTCTCATCCCAGCTGGCTACAAGCCTTTTGGGTGGTATTACTCGTGTCCAGGGTGGGCCTTTCCAGTATCCATATCCAGAACTATGCTGTCATCAGTGGGCTAAGTTAATACCACACACCCTCAATCCTGGTATCATACGTGCTAGATCCAGCCAACTCGGAAACACCTCACCTGTGAGCGTATGAGGCTTGGAGGGGGTGGCCTCTAGATATAAGCCATAGCAGTATCTGATTGCAAGGTATAGCTGTGCCTTACTATCCAAGGAGAACTATTGCTGAGTCCTGAGGTGCTCAAATCCTTTATAGAAAATGGAGTAGTATTTGCATGTAATCTATACACTAAGTTCTCCCATATACTTTATTTTTTATTTTTATTTTTTTTGGCGGGACTGGGTATTGAACTCAGGACCTTGCACTTGCACCTTGCACTTGCCAGGAAGGCACTTATTCCACTGAGCTGTATCCCCAGCCCCTCTCCCATATACCTTAAATCATCTCTAGATTACTTATGTCTAATACATAAGTAATCTTAGTCTTACATGTAAAAGCTATACAAATAGTTGCTATACTGCATTTTTTGAGGAGGTGGGAATAATGAAAAAAATCTGTACATGTTTTCCACTGGTTAAATCTATGTGGAATTCAGAGCATACAAGGAGCTGGTTACTTATTTTTATCTTTGCAGTTGAAATGAGTGATCTATTAGTATTTTTGGTCACAAACTGAAATTAACATTTAGTGTTCAGCTGGTGATGAGAGTCTGTTAGGGTGAATCACTGATTGCAGTACCACCTGATTAGAAACTATGAATAATATTTTTTAAGGTCATTTAAAATTGTAGTCATACTTTTCTATTTGAGATGCCTTATTTGGGATTCTTTAAGTATAAATTTAAAAGCAACTATTGGCCCCCTGACATTAAAGGTATTAACCTCTCTTGAGTCTTTGTTTCCTTACATGACAAATGTGTGTAGAACATAATTGTCAAGAATTTAAGGTGAAATTAAAATATATAAAACTGCTGTATAAAGCAGATAGGGTGGCACACACATAATCCCAGCACATGGGGGTTGAGGCAGGAGGATCCCCACAAGTTCGAGGCTAGCCTGGACTACATAGTACAGGCCAGCCTGAACTACATAGTGAGCCCATCTCAAAAAAAAACAAAGCTATGTAAACAGTAAATGATGTGTAAGTTAGTACTTTGTTCTGTGATTTATGCCCAAAAGATACTGGCCTTATTGCCTTCTTCTTACCCTCTCTATCCACAGTGATCTTGAAATACATCTATCAGTTAATTTATGTTCACATCTGCCTACCTCATTTGGAAAGGAAAAGTTCAGATGATTGTTTACAGCCTTGTCGGTGTGATTCTTCCACTAGAAATTACAAAGGTTTTACTTTTAGTAAGGATCAAACAATAGGGAGCCCCTCCCCCTTTTTGAGACAGAGCCTTGCTTAGCCCAAGTGGGTCTCGAACTTGGAACAATCCTCCTGCCTTGGAACAATCCTGCCTCAGCTTTCCAAGTGCTTGGATTACAGGCATGTGCCACCATGCCCAGCTTTTTTTTTTTATGGTTTTTTTTTTTTTTTTTTTTTTTTGTAGTGCTAAGGATCGACCCCCTGGGCCTTTCATGTGCTAGGCAAGTGCTCTACCACTGAGTTACCCTCAGCTCCATTTAGAATTTTCTTAAGCTGGGGATATAGCTCAATGGAATAAGCGCTTGCCTAGCAAGCGCAGTGTCCTGAGTTCGATCCCCAGTACCGCAAAAAAAAAAAAAAAAAAAAAAGAATTTTCTTAAGTCTGAACTTTCCATTAACTGTGGGACACTCCTGTTTCCTTCTTGTTGAATTTTCCAAGTTGCCTAAGTTCCTCCTTTAAAAGAATATTTAGATATTAAAGAATAATGGGATTATAAAACCATAATACTGAAAGTACTGTACAATTAATAATGCTATAATTTTTGAAAGAGAAAATCGAAGCACAGATCAAGCCCCATTCAGTGATTTTGATAAAAGGTAGTAAAGGATACCTGGTAGTAGGAAGGCTGAACCTAGAATAATAGACTGACGGATCTCCTAAGTGTTTATTCTAGTGTTTCCTCAAGTGGACTTCATGTACTACTTTCCAGCTGTTATATGAAAGTGTACTCATTATGTGGTATGAAGAAAACAATAAAACTTTTCTATTGTATCCTTTTTCATTTCCATTTGTGTGTGCGTATGTGTGCACACGTGTATATATAATACTGATATAATATGTGTGAATTACAAATATACACATATGTAGCTTTTCATTTTAGTTGAAATCAACGTATTAAGGGAAAACTGGGATATTTTAAAAGAAAAATGGCATGGCATTTTTGATCATCTTTGCTTCCCTAGTTCAAGTCTGTTGTTAAATGTTACTAGGGAAGCAAAGATGATCTTTTAAAGAATGTGGAGTTTGGGAGAGATAAGATGTTACAAAGGAAAGGATCTTTTGCTTAAATAGTTAACCAGTGAATGGTTTGGAATCTTACCTGTCATTTTTCTGCAAAATGGGTGCTAGTCTCTAAAAGGTTTGCCATTACTGGCATTTTGATGGGTTGTATATTAAAGTGGAGAGGCAATATATTATGGTTGAAAAAAACACTAAATTTGACTACAGAGTTGTAGATCTCAGTTTTATGCATTAGTTCTCTAGTGTTAAGGCAAGTTATTGAAATGAGCCTTAATTCAGAGATCATTAAATATAAGAAGACAATTTATTAAAATGGAACACTACCTGGAATACTAAGTCACAAAGACTTCTAGTGTTTCTGTGTAAGTAAATATTTTGTCTCAGGGCAAATTTTATTTTACTATTTATCTATCTGTGTCTATCAGGAAAAGAACTGAAGACCTTGTGCTTGCTATGCAGCACTGGGCCACTGAACTGTACCCCTGGCCTTCAGGGCAAATTTTAGACTCCTTAAAATAAAGCACTTGAAGGGTAAAGAACTTTGGTGGTAAAGATTCTGATATTTTGCTTCATTTGTCCTAGCAAATGTAGTAGTTATCAGCCATGTGGGGGCTGGGGATATAGCTCAGTGGAATAAGCGCCTGCCTAGCAAGCGCAGGGTCCTGAGTTCAATCCCCAGTACCGCCAGAAAAAAAAAAAAAAACAGAAAAACAAAAGCCATGTGTGGTTATTTAAATTAATTAGAAAAAAATTAAAAAGTTTATCCTTCATTTGTAGTGGCCACGTGTTATATACCTAATAGCTACATGTGGCTAGTGGTGACTTTTTAAACAGTGCAGATGTAGAACATTTCCGTTACGCAGAGTTGCTCAACACTATAGTCTGTTGGGGAGTGCTATAGTATGAATTGAATCATGTTTAGAGTATTTATCTTGTTATTGATGGGAGATAGACAAAACTCTGAAAGGAAGGAAGATAGAAAAATGAATAGATGAAAATGGAGTGACATTAGTACGGGTTTTATGAAAAAAAAACAAAAAATTGTTATGAAGGAAGAAAAGAAGATATTGTTTAAGAGCTTGACTTTGTTTAGAGAGTACTGCTTCTTAGAAGTTGAGTGTAATCTCCTTTGACGTAGGTACTTCAGCTTATGGGAGCTTTATGATATTAAATATGTCAAGGTGATTTGCTTCAATTAAGATATTTTTGATTTGAAGGCAAAACTGTTTCATCACAATAGAATAGTAAAGTCATAAGCGTAGAAAACAATATATTTCTTTAGATTGTTAAAAATCATGCTTGTCTCTTTTAGTAAGTTTTGAGAACTTAGCACTATGAAAGGTATCTAGTTATTTGCAGTGCTAATCATGTACTGTATGTAGGTCTTTGTAAATGCTTAAGATTTGGAAAGAGCTTCAAATGTTTATTGAGCTGTTAAAAATAAAGTATTTTTTGAAGTATTAATACCTTGATTAAGAAGTCAACAAAATTTTATGAAAGTGTTACTTACAAGTGCAACAGATCAGAAAAGGATAAGCCTTGATACTGAAAGGACTTTTGTGTGAAGTAAATGGGCATCTTTGAGGAGTATTTTGGAGAAACGTAGGGTTCACTTGATAACATCTTAACATTTTTTCTAAGGATGTTATACTTTTCTCCCTTCTTTATTGATACACATTTCCTGAGAGCAACTGTTGGCATTAGAAATTGAATGATTATTTCCTTTGCATTAGTGGATTATGTTAAATAAAACGTCCTTCAGTTTCTTTTCACTTAGATTAATAAATTAAAACATTTTATAAACGATTATATACAAGGGATACTAAACTGTGAGAACACAAACATTAATTATACATTGTTCTTTTCCTCAAGTATCTTACAGTATTATGGGGAACGTGACAGAAACATTTTGCTATTGCACATGTAATGGCATATATAAGCAATATAAAAACTGTACTTAGGCCATAAAATTAAATAAGGGAAAAAATTTCTATTACAAAGTTACCCCCAAATACTTTGTTATAGAATCTAACATTATCATTAGAAAAACAATATGTAGAAAATTCAAATGGTGTAAAAGGGGATACAGTGAAAATGAAACTTCCCTTTTATTCTGCCATTTTCTTAGAGGCAACTAAGTCTTTTGTATGTGATACTGTTTTCTAGCCATTACCTTAGAACTTACATGTTGTATTGTGTCATTAGATTTCTGCCGCCTGTGTCTCCAGTTCTGTTCACATTTCTTTTCCATCTGTTGTGCCCATCAGAGTTTTCGTTTCGTTCTTTTCAGCTAGAGCTGAATTTCTGTTTTGTTTTTTGAATTTTCACTTTGTTACTGAAATTTCTGTTTTACTCAAAACTGTTTTCTTCTTTTAGTTCTTTGTATATACTTTAATTCTTTAATATCCTTTAAAGTCTTTCCAAAATCAACGTCTTAGCCCATTTGGAATAAGTAGTTCTTGACTATATTTTACAGTCTTCTCGTGTTTCAGAAATTTGGACATTGTATTGTTCTTCATTAGCTTGGTCTCCTGGGGGGCAAAGTAGAGGGCAGTCCATTTTGCACCTCTAATTTGGTGATTAGTCAAGAGATTATTAGAGATTATATTCATGTTTTAGAATTGCCCCTCTCTGTGAATCTGTTCTGGGAATTCCTATTCAATTTCCACTTCAGTTTTTTGTAGCGGTCTCTGTCCTCTGAGTACCGGCTTCACTTTCTGCTGCTTGAGCTGTGTATGGTTAGGGCGTAGACTCAGTAAGTAATCAAACTCAGATCTCACATAGTTTTTAAGGGTAGAATCTTCTGTGGTTATACCTGCTTTTTTGCCAGGCTACCTGGGATTGCTTCCCACATACATATGTAATTCAGCTGTCAGCTAGGGATTTGAATAGAGTTTATGCTTTGATTTTGGATCTCACATTTCTGTGATTCTTTCACTTTCAGTATGTCTGCCTAAATTTCGACCTCCACTTCATCCCTGAAGTTTTCTTCACCACTTTGAGTTACACAGCTCTCTGTTTTTTGTCAGTGAATTTGTGAAGGGCGGGGAGGGCACCCAGCAAAAAGAACTTGGAACTGAACTTATAATTCTGTTCCTTTCCATTATAGCTTTTTAAAGATAAATTTTTCTTTCATTACTGTTTGCTTCCAAACACATTGTAGTGTTTTTACATAGGATTTTAAAAATAGTCTATCTAGGTTTAAGTAATTGTTTTCTAAAAGGAAGATTCATGATCCCATCATCTGACTGTATTTGTAGGAGTTTCCTTTTCATCTCTCTGATTACCATTTTTTTAAAAAGTTGCTTCTACCTGTTTTTCCTTGTTGTTGTTTTTTTGGTACTAGGAGTTGAATTCAGGACCTTGTGCTTGCCAGGCAGGCACTGTGCTGCTGAGCTATATCCCTGCCGCTTCTACCTGTTTTTGCTCTTCATAATTATCTGTGTAATATTAAGTCCCTCAAGGTCCTCCAGCTTTTTTGTTTGTTTGTTTGTTTTTTGGTACCGGGACTCAGACTTACCTCATCAGGCACTGTGCCACTGAGCTATATCCCTGCCCCAGTCCTCCAGTTCTTGATACTGTATTTCTAAAACTAAGTTCACTTACTTGTGAATTTATGGATTTATATTAAACTCCATTGGAAAATTTAAAGTGGGTTAACCATCATGAGGAAATTATAGACATTTTCTAGAAAAATTTCAAAACTCATAGTGACTATTTCTTATATACAAGGGGACGGTGATTTAAAAATACAGAGAATGTTTAAATTTTTAAAATTTATTACAGTAAAATACATTACCATTAATCCCTCTCAAAATACTCCCTTTCACTTTGAAGATGTCTTCCATGTTTGTATAAAACATGATAAAAAATATGGTGAATGTTGCTTGCTCCTGAGTGCCAACATTACAGTGTGTCCACATCCACCTTAGTTACCAGATCTGGTGCTCTGCAACTTCTGGATCTTCCTCAAAGTCAAAATGATCATGAAAGATAAACATTTTGAATTGATCAAGGCAGCCATGACAGTGCAAGTAAGGCACAAAAGAAGACTTTCGAAGTGTTTCAGGTAGTGGCAGGAATGATGGGATAACTCCATTCAAATTACTGTAATAATTTTTAAAACAATTTATAACACTTTTATTACACCTCATTTTCTGGGTTGTGTATTTCTATTTCTAAGCATGTATGCTGATTAAATTGCTATTGGACTGAAGTAAGGCTGCTCACCAAATGTTAGGCCAATTAAACCAAGAGACAAGGTAGGTGTTGAGGCAAGGAAGGTAGTAACTTCATTCGAAGTACTAGCTGATTAAAAGATGGAGGACTCTTGTCCAAAGTCTATCTTGCTTGGAAACTGATTTAGGAGTGGTATCATATGTGGGTGATAGGTGTTTCCAGATCTACAAAAAGAGTGGTATTGTAGACATCAAAGGAATGGGTACTGTTAAAAAAAGGAATGCCACACGAATATGGCAAAACTGGGAGAGTCTGTGGTGTTACCCAGTACGCGGTTGGCAATGTTGTAAACAAGCAAGAGCACGATAACTGCCAAGAGCATTAATGTGCATGTGGAGCCTGTTAAGCAATCTGAGAGTCAAGATAGTGTTTTGTTTTTTTGTTTTGTCTTTTTGAGACAGGGTCTCACCATGCAATTCAGGCTGGCCTTGAGCTAACTTCATAGTCCATGCTGGTCTCGAACTTGCAACAGTTCTCCTACCTCAGCCTTTTGAGTGCTGGGATAACAGGCATGCACCGCCATATACAGCCCAAATAGTGTTTTTAAATGCATCAAGGAAAATGATCAGAAAGAAGGAAGCCAAAGAGAAAGGTAGCTTGGTTCAGCTGAAGTGCCAAGCCTGCCTGGCAAAAGAAGCACGCTTTGTGAGAACCAGTAGGAAGGCACCTGAGCTGCTGAAACCCATTTCCTGTGACTTCAATTCCCTGTGACTTCGTGGCATAAGCTGGGGATGTAGCTCTGCTGTTCAGTGCCTAATTAGTAGCAAAGGTGTTCTAGGTCATGGGTTCTAGGCCCTAGGTTCAATATCCAGTACTGCTTAAAAATGAAAAACAGGTCTTCAGTTGTAAGGATGGTTTCCTTTATTTAACAAGTGTTTGGTGCCCTTGCCTGAGAGAAGTACTTAGAGCAGATTTTTATTGTGCCCAGTAGTGTCATGTGTTTACTCTTCACGGTCAGTATTTTTCTTCTTGAAAGACATGAGATTTTATGCAGATGTATAACCAAATGGCCATATATTTATGAAATATTGGCTTGAAGATACAGTAGTTTCTCCTAATTGCCCTGGGGAAGAGATGTGTGAAAATAAATGGAGTGCAGTCTGTGGCATTAATTAAATAAATTGTTTAAAGCAAAATAAAATATTATTTCCTCATGCTTTTCTTGTCTTTGCTTAGTTCTCCCAGGAGCAGTTTCTGACAGAGTGGCCTGTGGATATGCTAGAAGGAGTAGCTGCCCCCAGGCTTTTTGGCTGATTGCATACTTCACCTGATTATTGGGGGAAACAAAGGTCAAGTGAAGCTAACGAGGGTGTCTTAGTTTTCTTTCATTGCTGAGACAAAAATGACACCCAAAGTTAAAGGGAAAAATGTTTATTCAGCTCACAGTTTGTAGCAAACGTCCATAATCACCTGGGTCCAAGGCAGGGTGGCCTGGCAGAGGGGCTTCGTAGAGGAGAAACTGTTCGTGGTGGCAGAGGACAGCAGAAGCTAGCAAGCGAGGGGGGAGACATTTTATCCCTTATATTGTATGCAGGCAGCTCACCCTAGGGTGAGTGTAGCCCTTTAATCCTAGCCAGAACTATGCCAAACCAATCAGTGGACTGATTTACTAATCACACACCCTTACCAGGCAGGTGCTTGTGCCACTGACCTATATCCCCAGCCCTAATCACACACCCTTAATTCCAGCATCACACACTCCAGATTGAGCTAGCTCTGAAAAAGACCTATGACTGCATGAGGCTTTGGGGAGACATCTAGACGCAAAACGTAACAAGGGGAGAAGGGGAGAAGAGAAAGAAGAGGTGAGGAGAGAGAGATGCAGAAGCAGGTGACCTGTGGAACCATGAGAGGAGCTTTTCTTTCATCTCTCTTATGGGGATATTTGAGGAATGATCCCTAACTTACTTTAGCATCTTATAAATCACTTGATAGATAGTGCCTGAAATCCAAAATATTTTATGTCAGTGGGGCACAGAGGCTGGTTAAATTGAAGAAATCATTAGACATTGCAAAACAGTACATAATGTATATCAGTTGTCTTTTAACCATTTAGTTTTATCTACAGCTTTAAAAAAACATACTAGAATGTGTAGGCAAATAGGCACATTTCCCCCAAATATCTCAATTTGAATTTTACTTGTTTTTTAGTATGCTTCTGTTTCTATGACTGTTGAGTGTACGAAGTGGCAGGATATCTTCCACATGGTAATACTGTAGTTTTACTGACAAATGAGATGTGAATATGATATTTCAATGTCTTTTTAATTGCTTTTATTATGGACAGCTAAATTAGATAGAAATTAATAGACAACTAAAGAGAGATGGGGCCCTTGAGGGAGTCAGTGCAGAAGATAAGACACACTGAGATTGTGGCTGAAGGAAAATCTGAAGAGAGCCAGGCCTCAAAATGGAGATGCAAGCCAGACCTGAAAGCCTCCCTAGGGATAAACAGCACCTTGGGGTTGTACTGTGATTAGTACCATTAGGTCCAGTGAACCCAGATAGGCATCACACATACAGATGGGTGACCAGAGTGTTTGGATTCACCTTCCAGGAATCCCTTTGTTCTTTCCATGTACCCTTGCTATGTGGCTCATTTCTCTTTTGGATCAATATTAGCTAAGCAACTACACATATTTGTAATCCTTTAGGTTAATTATTGTGTGACTCACATTGTACTCACATTGTGATTTTGCTATATAAAATACTTTTGACAAAGCCTCAGTGGCCACCCACTTGGGACCCTCTTGGAAATCCAGACGTATTCTTACTCACAGTAACGCTCTCCTGACTTCCTCCTTTGGTTTATGACTTCATTGCTCAATGTTGTGAGGCTACAACTCAGCACATCCGACATCTAACAGATTGGGTATTATTTTCCCTATAACACTTCTATCTGAACATTCTTTATTTTCTGGTCTGTTGCTGTAAAATATATGTTTATTTCAGTAAGACTGATTAGGAGAACACATACTGGTAATTTCCTTGCTGCTAGATGTACAGTACCCACTGTAATAATGGTAGGATATCTGCATTGAGTTTCCCGTGTTCATTTCTGGTGCTTTAGAGTTTGGTCACTGCCTCCTGTCCTTTGGGAGTGTTCTTCACCTGAGAGGATATCTGGCTATCCTAGTCACCTGTGTCTCTCATAATTAAGGGTAAGGAAGAGAAAGTGGTCTTGTAAATAAATGTTAAGCCCTGAAATAGTGTACTGGAAGACGGAAGAAGTCAGGAGAAGCCCAGTGTGCTGGCTCACACCTGTAATCCCAGCACTTGGGAGGCTGAGGCAGGAGGATCATTGCAAGTTCGAGACCAGCCTGGGCTACAAAGTGAGCTCAAGGCCAGTCTGAATGGCATAGTGAGACCCTGACTCAGAAATCTCAAAAGAAAAAAAAAAAAGGAGAAAATGTTCTCAATCTCATTTTACAGACTATCCTAAATTTCTACATCTTTTTCTTTTTTTATCTTTTTGAGACATTAAAATTTTGATGCTTCCTTTAAAAGAAACATTTTTATTTTTATAATTAAAATCTCAAATGAAATTGAGGTATTTTTGTGTTCAAAATAATTTCATGGTTTTGATGTTCAGCTATCACCTGTTTGTTTTTTTAATGATCCAGTGATCCTTCAGGAAATAGATTTCTTTTTCTGGGTGCCTTCAACAAACGATATATAGTGTTTGCTTAAGGATTTGAATTAGCTGTTGTGCAGTTTCCATTTCACTGTTTGCCATTTTTGTTTCCCTCATTGATGTACCTGCCTGCTTACATATTACATTAATATGTTCAGAGCTGGGCGTGATGGGGCACGCCTATAATCCCATCACTTGGGAGGCTGAGGCAGGAGTATTGCTGTGAGTTCAAGGCCAGCCTGAACTACAAAGTGAGAACCTGTCTCAAAAAAACCAAAGATGTTCATATATTGTAAGATTTTCCACTGTTTTTGAAAAGAAGGTATTAAGTACCTACAAGGAAAAATTATGAAACAACCAAATAATTTCTCTAAAATGAAACAGTTTCTTCTACTTATTTTGATACAGTCAAAATTTTAAAGGGATTATATCTTTGGTGTTTGTAAAGTTGTACTGAAATACCATGTAAAACTCAGGAAAATAGAGTAGTTTCCCAGTTTTGGAATTCCCTTTTACTTTTACATACAGCTTCTTAACTTCCTTCTGTCAAAGCCATCTTAGGGCCAGGTGTCAGGAAACCTAGGTTTAAAGTGAAATTTATATAACTGTGTTTAAATTTGGACAGTTACATAAATTTGCTTGTCATTGGTTTCTCTTTTGGTATTTACAATCTAAAAGTCAATTCTGATCTAGTTTCAATCAAGTCTGAGCATTTTTTTAGATCAAAAACATGTGTATTAAATTCTTACTGCTCTTTATAATCCTACCATTGGCCAGCACTGTGAACTTCGACAAAATTATGAAAATTCTCAGACTGTTTTCTCTTCTGTATGTGGAGATTCTAATGGCTACTTTGCAAGGTTATTGTGAAGATCAAATTGGATAATGAATATACTTTCAAAAGTGCTTAGTTAAGGTACTGTGTAAAGCTGCTTTCTTATAATTCTGTAGAACTATAGTAGATTTAAGGTACAAGCCTTGTATATGAAAAGATTTAAGTATATGATTGTGCTGATAAAAGTTCTGTGGTAATTTGCACCATAAGGAACCATCAGGAAACATCATTTACATACATTTATTTTTGAGCAAAAATTAAATTTCTATTCTGGGTCTTTAACTTGGTTAAAGAAATAATAACACTGTTATTTGGTCTTACTAGATTCTTTGTTAAGCGTCCTAACTTTTAGTAATTAAGAATTGTGCTTCAGCCAGGCATGGTGGCACATAGTAATAATCCCAGCACTGGGAGGCTGAGAAGGAGGGTCACAATTTAGAGCCCAGTCTGGGCCGTTTAGTTGAGACCCTGTCTTTAAAGAATAAATAAAATAAGGTCAGTGTGGAGGCCGTGGATCCAGTGCCCCGTACCACACCCACACACACACACACGTGTTCCATAAGAATTACTCTATGAAATTGTTTTTACCTTATTGATATTATATTGATGTTTAGAAACATGAAGTTTCTCAACAAGAATTTATATTTTTTAAAATTTAAATAATACATTATTAATTTGGTGCATAAGGATAGCAGATTTAATAGATGATTGAAATGAAAAGTACCTAAAAATTTATGGGGCTTATTTTCATCTGATTTGTGGTTAGTATTTTATGATCTGTTTGTCACTTTAAAATTATGTCACAATAATATCAAGTATTTAAAATTCTATGACTATCTCATTCTACCTGGAATAGATTTCAAGGTAAACACTACTCTTTTATGTAGGTTATGGGTGCTACATGTGTGCTTTCAGAGCAATAGTGTGAGGAAACTTGAAGTGGGATGGCAGGACGGCCTCATCCCTATGACAGTAACTCCAGTGATCCAGAGAATTGGGATCGGAAATTGCATAGTAGACCTCGTAAACTTTATAAACATTCAAGGTAGGTAGAACATACATATTGCACATATTAAAACTCTGCTAAAACTGATTATAAAGACTACTTACTACTGCATTTGTGGCAAGTCCTGTCAGAGAGTGGGGACTGGTTTACAAAGTACAGTATTGTGCATGTTTGTATTTCTACTTAAATAATTTTTAGGAAAACATCTTTCCTTTTAATTTTTTAAAATTTGTGTGGATATTTACTTTTGTCTAAATTATGTCAGAATCTTAGTTGAACCTGTGATTTTAATTGATTAAGTTGGAAACTGGCAAACAGAACTGTTCTTTGTATTTGAAACTCGGTAATAGGAAGTTATTTTATGCTATAGATATATTCTGTATGCAGATTACACATGGTAATTTATAAGTTTGTGTCAATGTTTGCCTCTATACATTTTTAACAATGAATTTATACTGTGTTGTCACATTGATCCTAATGGAAAAATTAATCTTTCTGGAATAACTACTTGTCATTTAAAATTTGATGCATGAAATGAAATTTCATTCAGAAGTTTCCACTCATTTGTATATTCATTTTTAAGCTTTCATTTTGTGCTCTGTGCCTAATTAAATGAGGAATGCTTCATTTAGAGTACTTTGTGGTTTGATATTTTAAGGTTTTTGACAGCTCATAAACTTCGCATATTACAGGTATGTAAGCATGTTTTTGTAGAAAATTTTGCTTTATGAATATCACTTAGAGGATCTTTTTGAACATTTTTAACTTCGATATAAAATTGTCATTATCATTGATAATAAATACCAGCTCTCAAAAAAAAGATAAGAAATACCAGCTAGACCAACTTTCTTTAAAAACAATGCTATGATAATTGCAATCCTTTTTGTAATTTCGAAGAAATGGTTCATTTTCTTTTAAATTGTGTATTAAAGTTGAAAAATATGAGTGGCTTTTAAAAACCTTTGAGAAGGTGAATTCAACTGTAATGGACTTACGATGTGAAGAGGACTTAAAATGTAAATATTAAGTTGAATTTATGAATTTGTAAGTATATGCCAAGTGATATGAATGCTTTGTGTGTGTGTGTGTGTGTGTGTGTGTGTGTGTGTGTGTGTGTGTGTGTCCTCTGAGTGGGAGTCTAGTTTTTCATTGTTTTTGAGACTAAAGAGGTTTTAATTTTATCACATACATGGGACTATATTATCTACTACGTTTTATATATGTGTCTTCAGGTGAATTATGTTACCTTTCCTAATTGTTATTTTTCTGTTAATGTACAATATAGCATTCCTAAGTGAAGAAATGACAAGAATGGAAGTTAGGCATTTTTTTAAAAACTATGTGCATACAGTGGAAAAAATTTATAAAAATATACAGTATTTTCTTTCCATTGCTATCGTTTCATTTCAGTAACTTGTGGATGGCTGTGTCATTAGTAATTTTGGTGCTTTTTTAGCTACACAGGATTGTTTGAAAGAGAAGCATGAAAGTTAAACAAAAATAAATATCAATAAATTGATTTTAAGGGTTTTTTTATGAATAGATCTAAAAAAGTATAGTTTGACTTTTTTATTTTTAATTTTGTGTGTGTGGTACTGGGAATTGAACTCAGGGCCTTCTGCATGCTAGGCAAGCACTTTACCACTGAAGCACATCCCCAGCCAGTTTGACTTTCATAAATAATATGATACTTTGAGAGTTGATGGTTAACTGCTTTTTAAAAAGTTTTAAGAACTAACAACCAGCAAGCTTTATTGAGAATGTACCCTCAGTTCAGGAGTGTCAGGGTAACATGGAATACTTTTAATAACTACAGATGGTTCAATTACAAGACTACAAAGAATTTAAACTGTAGTCGTGAATTATAAAGTTCAAAGAAGGAATCACTATCAACTTTACCCGGTGAAAATAAGACAGGCTAATCCTCAGATGATTAAAGTATTAGGGTAGATGAAGGACATTTCTCTGGAGTTCTGGATAGAACTACAGCCTCCATTTGTCAGATGAAAAAAATGAGGTTAATAGCCTTTCCCAAAGCTGTCCAAATTGTAGAAGGCAGAGTAGAATTTGTAAACAAGTTTTGCACCCTTTTTCAAATATTAAATAACTTATTATAATAGGCCAGGTATAGTGAACCTCTGCTACCCATCAGCCAACTTGAAGTTAGCAACTCAGATTTTGTTTCATCTATTCTATCTACTCATCCTTTTTTAAAAAAATTACTTACCTAGAGATGTTGTTTGGGTAAAGGAAAACCACACTGAACACTGGCATAAGTTACGGATTATTATTATTATTATTATTATTATTATTATTATTTTGTACCTAAGAATTCTAGAAGTAGGAAATGGCTGATACGTTTAGTTGTCTAAGGGTTACAAATCTCAGATTTGCATGGCTTTCCTCTTGTAGTGAGTGGCTCTAGCCATCACATACACCTTCTGGACAAGACTAAGGAGACAATGGAAAAGGGATTCATTTACATCCTGAAATTAAATTCCTCAGAAATTCCCATGGTATCTGCTTAGAGTTCATTGGCAAGAACTATGTCATTTGGCCAACTTTGGATAAGGATTGAGAGTTTAGTTTTTAAGCTGGCATATTGCTAACTTGAAAAGTGAATAAAATAATTTAAATGAATAAAAAGTAAAGAAATGATCATGGATATCTTTATTGGTTCAATTTTGTAGATAATCTAAAAGTCATCTTTAAGTCTATGTCGTTTTATATATATACGTTAATGCCCTCTTTTTAGCTTTTTACTTTTATTTTTTTTTCTCACTGTCGCTAGCTATGAGCCAAAGAAATTTTTGATTTATGAAAGTAGTAATAGTTACTTTCTTATGTATATGTACTCATTGTTGTCACTAGAGGGTTTGGTAGTTGTTCGTGTATATTTTCTGCTCCATCTACAGTGGAAGGTATTCATTTCTAAATGTTCTTTTGAATATAGGCTCAATATGCATAATGCTCTGATATAAAAGATAAGACAGAAGAACTGTTCTGGACATAGCTGAACTCTTCAGCTATGTTTAAAATAGTTTAAAAATTAGTGAACTTTGTTTCTCTGTGAATTGTTGTATAACTTGGCTTCTGTGTGAATTGTGGCATGATTAATACCTGAGTGGAGGGGCTTGATAGCTTGCTAAAGATTTAAGGTCATTTCACTTAAGGAATATTTGGCCTGAATTGTGACATCTTTTCTCTAAATTATGAATTAGAGGAGTTTTTGCCGTTTAAAAAAGAAAAAGAAAACCTCTTTATAATATTAAAATGTTTAGATAAATAATAAGCTAAAAGCTCTTGAATATTTTGAATTGTATAGAATATAAGTATATAAAAGTTAAGTCATCTGCAGTCTGCTCAGGTTACTAAAGATAAATGCATCATACGTTGAATATCAGACTTTGCCGCAAGGTTTCATTCCCATGTAGAAGTACGCATGCTCATTTCCTCTGAGGCTGCATGAAGTATGAGCTTGTCGGTTTTCTTTTGTAAGTCACTCCATAGTCGCAGTTTCAGCATCAGTTTAGAGTGAAAAAGTTTGGTTGCTTAAAAAAATTTTTGAGTGGATTACTAAAAGTCCAAATAATATTTTCTCTCTGGCTTTAAAGACAAGCTTTACTGTTCAGAATGAATGGGCAAATATTGAAGGGAATAAAGAAAGTTAGCTGTATCCTAGTTTTCTAAAACCTGGCAAGCTGGCAGAGCTAGAATTAGCTTTACAGATGGCATTTGGCAACATATCTACTTATCTCTGAGCCCTTGTCTCCTGCGTTTTCTTCTGCATGTCTATCAATTACAATGTCCAATCACTGCTCAGAGATGGAGAAATGGGATGATCACAGCTCACAAGATGCTGTTTGGTTAGAAACGTCAGTGCTGCACAACCCACGGCTGAGTCAGTGTCTGTGAGAAAATGAACTGAATTAATATATAGAGGGGGTTGAATCTCTGAACATTTAAAGCCTAAATAATCTGCAACAGCATTATTACACAGTAGAGGGAGGAAACTAAAGGAAGTCTGTGGACAGGTGAGGTAGGGGGAGACTGGGAAATTTTCTGATTGTTCAGAGGAATCTTGAAGATGATGGAAATATCAGATGTGCTAAAGTTTCCTAGTAATGCCCAAGGATGCTGACCTGGCTTTCAGTGCTGCATTGTTTGAAAGAAAAGAATCCCTTTATACTCTGATTGCAAAATTTTTTTCTTGTTTTTGTGTGTCTACCTTGGCATATACTAAAGGAAGGTGTGTATTCATTTATTACATGATACCTCTAGGTTATAATTATATAGATATGTGCATATGAGACAGATTGAGAGCGATGTTGGCTTTTGTTTCATTATGACCATTTACATTTCTAGATGTAAATGATCATATATTTCTGTCATATTAATGGTATTATTTAAAATAAATGTATATTTTTATTGTTTTCAGGGGTTGGATGTATTTTTTATTTCAATGTATTTGGTTTTATATTTTCTGAATATAAAAAATTAAAGGAAAGACTAATTTGAAATATTTTTGATATATTTGAAAACAAAGTTCAAGATAAATGAAGTAATTGAAATAATTTCCTAAAGATGAGGTTGAATATATTTTTACCTTTGGATGAATTAAGGATTCGTTGAATTACTTAATAATAGTATTTTATAGGACTAAATGTATTTGAACAATAAACTTTAGTTAAAATGGTTAAAATGACTTACTTGGTCATTCGGTTAAAATAACTTTCTAGTCTTAAAGAACGTGCACTGTGAACAGATGATCTAGATACTGTTGCTGAAGCAGAGAATAAGCCAGATAAGTTTTGGATTAGTACAGATTGATTTTCAATCAGATAAAATTTCTAAATTTTTTTTTCTGTGAGATTTTAAATCTTAATAGGTGGCATTGCTCACCTGATCAGAAAATTTTAGCAAAATTTGAAAATTTTAAATAGTATGTCTTTCCTAATATCATTATACTTTCTACTGATCCTTCATTTTGTAGATGCTTTTGGGATATTCAGTATTTTAAAGTTATTCTAACGTATATAAGTAGTTTGTAACATTTTCTTTGAAATATAAGCAAGTTTTTATGGTTTAATTTCTAAAAATATTGATGGTCATTTTGATGGTTAGCATGCTTCTGTGGGGGGGGGGTCATGTATTTTTAATGTGGTTTTAGGTACAGAAATTTTTTTTAACCTTCTTATAGTACTTAATCATGAGCTTGATAATTTTTAGAGTACTTCCTCTGGTTCTGCTGATTCTTTAAGACAGTGCCTGCTTTATTATAAAAATAATATGTATTCATTGCATACATTTGGTAAGCACAGAAAAGTATATAAAAGAAAATAATGTTATTGTACTATCAAAAGAAAAACACGTCAAATATTTGTGTTATATAAACTTTTTCTGTATTTGTATATAAATATATTTAGAGACTAACATGTATACTTTAAAATGATGTCTAGATACTGCTGTATGTACTGTTATGTAATCTATTTGAAAAAAAAGGAAAATTATAAAGCTTCTATGTCATGAAATCATCTATGGCAAAATTTTTAAGAATTGCTTAGTGTTCTTCTGATACTTGATTTAAAAAGTGATCAATGTGATTCCATAAACAGAAATTTCTTCAAAGAGGAAGAACATCTTAGAAAACTAAGTAAAAATGTAATTTTGATATGTTCTGACCAAAAAAATCGTTAGTGTGATTACAAAGTGAGCTGTTTAATGATACACATATTGTTTTTAAAATGAAGTAAATAGCCACAATAAAGTATAAAAATCAAATCCTTTAAAAAATCAGTAAAACTAGAGCTCCTATGAACTGAGACTTAAGAAATGCTAGCACCAATGGAAAAGACTGAAGGTATTCAAGCAAAGTGTCATAGTATATATAACCAGGGAAGAACCTCAGCTCTTTGAAGCTGCTTTGTCAAAGTGGAAGGAAAAGCCACCAACATAAAAAAAAAAAAAAGTAACAAAGCACAATATAAAAAGTCAGTATAGGCATATTGAGTTGTTTTCTGGGCTGTTTGAAACATAGTGTTATACCCAATACAAGGAACTGAGAGTATCAGTAAACTTACAATCTTTAAAAGGTTTTACCAGAATGTAAGAACTGCTAAAAGATGGGCGATCTAGGCCTGATTTTGAAAGAATTACAACATTTTGAAACACAAAATGAAAAGGATAATTTATGAGGAACTAAAAGAAGAATATTTTGGAATGGATTTGAAAATTGTTGTGGAATGGGTTTATTAAAAATACATAGACCAACTTTGATTTTTCTCTGATGTAGTTGGTAAATTAATGGCAGTATATTTGGATTTAAGCTTAGCTTTTAGGCAGTTTTTTTGTTTTTTAATTCATGGGTGTAAGGTAAGGGAACTAGTTACTCACTAGTTGATTGTGTTAATTTTGATTTTGTATGAACTCATCCAAAGTGATGTTGATCTTGGAAGGTGGCTTTGTTCTTTGCTTTGTTTAGTTGTTCATCTGGAGGAAATAAATTACCAAATTTGCAGTTAACAGTGAAAAAAGAGGAATAGTGAATAATATACTGAATGATCCAAAATTACTTCTGAGGCTGGATCGTTGGGTTAAGTGTAAATGAACTTCTTGGTTCACTTGAAAAATATTAGTATTCATTAAGGTAACATACCTTCATAAGAGACATGTTTCTATCACATAGAAAAAGACCCAAGGGTGCAGTTAGTAAACTTGGTAGAAAGCAGCAGTACAATATGGCAAACATCATCTCTTCTCCCAACCCAAACTGTCTCAGTTAAAGGAAAAGAGAGCCACTCTACTGTGTACTGAAATGGTGTTTCCATTGGTTCTGCATGTATGTAGGAGAAAGAAAACAAAGAAGTTGGATGTCTTACAAACTTGGGTAACTAAGAATTTAAGAGAATTTTAGGCCAGCTCTGGATAGATGTTAAGGAGTCTCACACGAGGAGCTCTCTTGAAATACTTGGAGAATTGTCTCTGTGTGTGTGTGTGACTATTTTTAAAATATTTTTGTTATCACATGTTTATAGTACATTGTGATTCCATTCATTGTGGGGAACTGGTACATGTACGTAAAGAATTCTCTGTTAGTAAAGAAATTAGGCCTCCTTTGCATCAGACTTGTTTGAGGTTAGGAGCATGAGCTCTGAAATTGACTCCTTGGGTCACATCTGAGACCCATCATTCAGTTAACTGTCTGATTTCAGGCAAGTAGCTTAGCCTCTGCACTTCTACTTATTCAACTGTAAAAGAGGAATGGTTTTGCCCATTAAAGTGCTCAGCATGTACTAAATGCCCAAATGTCTAATCATCAGTTTATGTGTTGTTACTTGGTCCCACCAAGACTAATTAGAGCAGTTCTTCTCCACCTAGAGTGATTGTGTGCTACAGTGGGCTTTGCTCAGAATTTGGAGACATTTTCATTTTTGTATCAGGGAGGCCGAGGGTGCTACTGTACTAATATATAGGATTTAGAGACCAAGGAGGCTACTAGTCAGTAATGCCCAGGACAGCCTTACAAAAAAGAACTATTTAGCCTGAATTCCTGAACTCTTTAACAGTCAGGTAAAAAGATTTGGATATTAGGAAAAATTAAGTTTAGGAAAAATTGTCTACGAGAGCTTTCCAAAGCTAGAATAAAACTCTTAAAAGGAAGGACAGTTTGTTGCAGGGCCTTTGTACTTTCCCTTACCTCAGAGGTCTGCATAGTTCTCTGGTTCTCCTTTCTTTATTCCTTTGCCAGACATCTTCCTTCAGAGTATTCTAACTTGACTATTCAAAATGGCGACACTGTCCTGTTTGTTCCTGCTTTATTTTTCTTCATAGCACGTACTTCTGTGTAAAATTTTATATATTTATATAGGTATAGGTTGTGTTTCTTTTCACTAGAATGTGTTACTTTTGAGGAAAGGCATATTCTGAGGTGCATCCAAGACTAGAACACTTAGTGGTATGGTGTATGATTGATTCCTCAGTTCACAGAATGCTTGTTTAATTAGCAACATCTCCCTTAAAAAAAAGCTTATAAGCCAGAAACAAGGTCATAAACATTTAAAAAATTTTTTAAAACTCTCTCCAGTTCCTTTTTTTAACATAAAATTAATTCTTTGGGAAAACTTGTACCTTGCAGTAGAATGTTTATGATTTTTTTTCTCTCTCTCAGACTTGTTAGTGTAGAGGTCTTTGGTGATTTCAGTTGTAATTTGAAAAGGTGTTCTAGTGCAGTTGTATAGCAGTATACTGTGTAAGGTCCCTGCAGGGAAAATAAGAATAAAATTAGACAACTAATACATCAGGCCAACATTTAACTAAATACACATATTCCAGAAAAAAATAGAAGGGAGGAATACTACAAAAAAAAACTGCCAAAAAAAATCCCTACAAACAAGTACTACCAAAAAACACTTAGTTGATGAAAATTATGATCCCAAAGGATTCATGATTAAGGGTTTTGATTTGGGTTTTTGTTCTCAATTTACTGAGTAATATATTTTGGTCTGTGAGATTTCGAAGTGGTATTCACTTTGTGACTGATTTTAATCTGACTGTTCAACTAAATGTGTTTTGTTTCTTTAGACCTGGACCATGGAAGTGTATGCAAGAGTTTGTATAGGTTTATGAGAGAATTTAGTGAAATTTGGTGAGAAAAGCATGACTGAAAATGACTATTAGAAGAATGACTTTACTTGTGTTACTTGAGTATAATAAAAAATTTTTTTAAATAATTGAGGGCTGGGGATATAGCTCAGTGGCACAAGCGCCTGCCTGGCAAGCACAAGGTCCTAAGTTCAGTTCCTGGCACCAAAAATAAATAAACAAATAAAAATAAAAAATAATTGAAGTGGAGAAGTAGCAGCTTTCTGCTAGAGTAGTCTCAAGCAGGAGGTATTTTGTCCAGAAAGCAGGTGCTGTGGTGTACACCTCACGAAGGTTTTTGTTTTGTTTTATTATTTTTATTGGTACATTGTAGGTGTACACAGTGATCACACTCATCACAGGGAGTCTGTGCCTGTGTGTGACAGAACTTGATTCTTTCTTCCCCGTCCCCCTGCCCTCCCTCCAGCGCTTCCTTCCCTCCCCGTTTACAAAGCTCTGTTTCCATTTTTTCTTTCTTTTCTCATTTTTCTTCGTCTTCTTTTTTTTTTTTTTAACTTTTCCTTTCCCCTTCCCCTTTTGTTTTTCTGATTTATTTTTTATTTGAGACAAAGCCTGGAGGAGACCGTGTTTGAGCTTTGTTTGAGATCCTTTTGCCTCAGCTCCCCCAGTGCTGGGATTGCGGGTGTGCACCACCACCTATGCCCAGGTCAATACATTTTGCTATTTATGGGCACTCATGAAACCTCACCACAATCAGGGTAGCAATCACATACACCACAGAGTTTCCTTGGCGTCCTTTCTAGGTTTTCCCTTTCAGTCTCTATACCTTACCCCCCATGCCACCACCTTGATTTTTTTTTTTTTTTTCCAGTACTGGGGATTGAATCCAGGGCCATTGCACTAAGCTACATCCCCAGAACCCTCCCCTTTTGTTTTTAATTTTGAGATAAGTTCAGTTTCACTAAGTCTCTGAGGCTGGGCTCAAACTTTCCTCCTGACTCAGCCTCCCAGAATGTTGGGATTAAAGATGCGTACTATCATGTCCACTTTACCAACCTGTTTTCTGACACTATGTGTTAATCTGTATTTTTTAGAACTTTATGTAATTGGTTTTGGTCTGTCTTCTTTCACTACATATTTATTGTGAGATTGACTAAAATTAGTACTTGTGTCAGTAGTTCATTCTTTTTATTATTTTGTCTTATTCCCTTGTGTGGGTAATAGCTCAGTCTTAGTCACTTTTGTCTTGCTCACGTTCTCATCACTGGGGCACATTATGGAACACTCACAACATACAAGAGGAGAGAGTGTTATTTTGGCTCACTGTATTTAGCGGCTGCGCTCCAAGGCAGGAAGGGCATGGTGGAGAGATGTGGAGGAACGCTGCTCCTGTCGAGGCTGTCGGGGAGGAGAGAGAATGAAGGAGGGAGCTGGAGAGAGAGACGTCCTTCCAGGCTGTGCCCTCCGTGACCCACGTCTTCTATCTGGGCAAGCTTATTAACCCCACATGGAGCTGTGAACTTAGTTTTTTTTTTTTTTTTAACATTTATTACAGTACAGATAAATTGTCATTAATCCCCCTGAAAACACTTCCCCTTTCTTTTTTATGTTTTTTGCGTTGTTGGAGTTTGAACTCAGGACCTTCTATTTTGAGCTGTGAACTTAGTGATGGATTAATCCACTGATGAATATGTTACCCCATGATCGCCCTGCCGTCCAAAAGCCTCACCTGTCACTGCATGAGACTTCTGGAGGGACATTCTAGATCCAGACCGTCACACCGAATCTGTCCACTCACTTGTTCGTAAACATTTAGGTAGTTTCGAGCTATTACAAATAAAGCTGCTAAGAATGTTTGTGTACATACGTTTTTATTCCTTTTGAGTAAATGCAGGATGGAGTGGCTAGTGTATTTTTAACTTTGTAAGAAATAAGCAGTTTTTCAAAACAGTTTCCCAAGTGGTCTTACTATTTTCTAGTACCCCTACAAGTTTGCATTCCATATGTATTCCTCATCAGTACTTTATGTGGTCAGTCGTTTTATTTAGCCACTTTAATAAATGCATAATGTCTTTATGTACTCTAAAAAGAAGAAGTCCTCTATCAGAAATGACTTGTGAATATTTTCTTCCTTTCTTTAGTTGTTTTATCATTCTCTTAAATTTTTTGAAGTGCAAAGGTTTTTAGTTTTGATGAAATTCAATGTTGAATTTATTTGCAATTGTGCTCTTTATTTCCAAAAGTTTTACAATTTTAGGTTTTAGATTTAGATCTGTGTGCTACTTCGGGGTAATTTTTATAGAAGATGTAAGCTATTGACCAAAGATCGTTTTCTTTTTTTCTTGAAGTGCTAGAAGTAAAATATCCATTATATATTTGTTGGTTCCAGTATCATTTGTGCTTTCTGAATTTCTTCTGAACACTTGGTTAAATTAAGTTGTCCATGTATGTGTATGTGGGTCCTTCCATGGAGTTTGTAAGTGGACCATTGTCTATCATTATGCCAATAGCACATCTTTGTGTTCATTATGATAGCTTTTTTTTTTTGTTTTTTGTCTTTTTGAGACTGTGCAGTTCAGGCTGGCCTTGAGCTCACTTTGTAGCCCAGGCTGGTCTTGAACTCACTCTTGATCTTTTTGTCTCTGCCTCCAGAGTGGATTATAGGCGTGCGCTACCACGCCCAGCCAATGATAGCTTTTTTTTTTTGATAACTTTTTAGTAAGTCTTCAAATCAAGTTTTCTTAATCTTATAACTCTTTTCTTTTTACAGGTATTTAGATTATTCTTGGTGCTTTGTATTTTTGTTTTGTCTATTCTTGGTGCATGTTAGGCATACATTGTACTGCTGAACTTACTCAAGTCCCCTTCTCATAAGTTTTGGAATTGTTTTTTAACTTTTATTGAGAAAACCCACTTTTTATTGGAATTATGTTGTATTTATGGATCAGCTTTGGGAGAATTTTTAACAATACTGATTCTTACTGCTCCTAAAAATATTTTAATTTTTCAGTGTTACAAATGGCTTTTTAAAAATTTCATTTGCAGATTTTCCTAGTATAAAGAAATGCAGTTAATTTTTAAAATAATGATCTTGTATGTATTCTTCAGCCCTACCAGATTCAACTCATTAGGTCTAATAACTTTTTGTACTGGGATCAACAGTAGATAATCATGTAGTCTGCAAATAAAGCTAGTTTTACTGTTTTAACAGCCTGAGTGCCCTGTACCTGAGGTAATTAGCTTAACAGGAGGACACTTTTATTTGGCTCCCTGTTTCCAAGATTCAGTCCATAGTCTATTGGTCCTGTTGCCTTGGGTCTTTGCTGTAGGAGCTAATGAGGCTGCTCATCTTAACGGGCAGGAAGAAAAAAGGATGAGGGGAGGAATCAGGATCCCAGTGCTTCCTTCAGGGTCACACGCCCACAGTGACGGGGAACTTCCTTGTATAAGGTCCTACCTCCTAAGGGCTCTTGGGACTCCCAGCACTAACCCAGGCTGGGGACCACGCCTCACACGGGACTTTTGTGGTTATTAAAATGTAAATGATAGCACCTTTTGTGTCTTTTTCTTTCCATATTGCACCAGCTAGACTCTTCTAAAGAGAAGTGTTGAAAGTGGACATCCGTGTCTTTTTTTCTACTGGTTAGCAGAGAGCATTTGCTCTTTTCCATTACTTTTTCCATAGATACCCTTATCAGACTGATGAAATGCCACTTCATTTGTACATTGCTTTGGGGAGGGGCTTATTTTTAAATTAGGAATTAGGTTTGAATTTTGTCAAGTGTACTTCCTCATATATCAAGATACTATTGTTCTTGATTTGTTAATGTAAGTTACAGTGGTTATTTTTTTGAGTATTCAACCAATCATGCATTTTTAAGATAAACTTCAATTAGGTTAATTATTATCCTTTTTATATATTGTTGGATTTGCTATATTAAAATTTGTTTAGGATATTTACGTGTGTATCTCATGGTTTACAGTTTTCTTATGTTTTTGTTTGACTTTGGTGTCTTAAGTAATACTGACGTCATAGAATGAATTAGGAATACTATCTTCTTTTCAATTTTCTGGAAGCATTCTGTAGGGTTGCTATTATTTGTTTTTAAGAGTTGGTAACATTCATCAGTGAAGGCATTTGGACCTGGAGGGTTTTTTGTTTTTTTTGAGAGAGATTGTTTTAAATGACAGATTCAATTTTTTTACTATGTGTAGAGCTGTTTAACTTATCTGTGTCTTCTTGAGTGAGCTTTATTGGTTTGAATTTGCCCACTTCCAGGTTGATGAATTGGCATAGAGTTGTTTTTAATATTTTTATTATTTTAATATCTATAAATATTAAGCTCATCATTCTGACAGTAGTAGTTTATATTTTAATATTTTTCTTGGGGCTAGGGATATAGCTCAGTGGAATAAGCGCCTGCCTAGCAGGCGCAGGGTCCTGAGTTCAATCCCCAGTACCGCCAAAAAAAAAAAAAAAAAAAAAACAACACAACAACAAAAAAAACCCAAAATATTTTTCTTAAAGCATTCTGGCTAGAAGTTAGTTTTATTGATATTCTAAAAACCCAGCTTGTGTTTTCAGTGGTTTTTTTGCTGTTTTTGTTTTCTAATTACAGTGATTTTTTTCTTTGACCTTTCTTTTACTTTCTTTGGACTGAGTTTGCTCTTGAAGAAAGGCCGTACAACCTCATATTTATTTCTTCTTACACTTTGTTCTGATATAGTCATATGTATGTTACAAACCTCATATTGTTATAGTTATTGTTTAACCTTTTAAAGAGATTTAAACAATCAGAAAAATTAAATTTTCTTTAATTAAAAAAATATTCCTGTGTTCTTTATTTCCTGTATTCTTTATTTCTTAGTGTAGATCCAGAGTTTCACCTGACATTATTTTTTGTTTTAACTTTTTTTGTTGTCCAGGTCTCTCTTTGTTTTTTGTTTTTTGGTTTTTTTTCATTTTTCTATTTTTAAAGAGAATTTTAAAAAAGAACAACAGCAAACTGCCAACAGCATAGACAAAAACAAAACAAAGCAAAAACAATAAGAATGATACAGGGTTTCAGGACAAAATGATACGGTTTAGCTGTGGTTGTTATATTACATATTTTTATCTTCATCAAAGTTGGTCAGATTACCAGATGTAAGAATCCAAAATTAATGAAACCATTAAAGAGAATAAAAAATAAAAACAAAAAAAACTGTAAATGATACAGAATTTTACCAAACATGATAGGAATTCAGCAATGGTTGTTACATTGCAATTGTTGTCTTTAAATTAGTTGTTCAGATTACCAGATATAAGCATGCAAAATTGGTCAAAATAAATAAAGCCTTAAGTGTTCCTTTTAATAAACCATTAGGCATCAGCAGTACATTTAGCGCAGCTATCCTTCTGTGTGTATATATATATATATATTTTTTTTTTTTTCCTCTTCTCTTCTTTTCTTTTCTCCTTTCCCTAATCCCAGTTGTTTCTTCTTTTGAGCAGTTTCTTTCCTTTTCCCAACATTTATTGTATGCTTCGGGTTCCACTTACTCTTTCATGTTCTTACACTAGGGAAACAATGATGACTTTGTGTTTTTAGTTCGAAAATTTCTCTTATTTCCTATTTATTTATCTATTTACCTACTTATGTATTGGTTTTTGTGAGATGGTTTCACTGTACAGGCTAGGCTGTCTGAGAAGTTTCCATGTAGCCTAGAATAACCATCAACTAGCAACCCTTATGCCTCAGCCTCCTGAGTGCTAGGATTACATGGTCCACCCCAGTACCTAGGTGTCTCCTTTATTTTTTAAAGAGGTTTTTATTAACTACAGCAAACCTAGGTCAACAGAGTTTTATTTGATTTGTTTTTCTTTAAAGTGTGTGTAGAATTTGTTTGTGCATATTGCATGTGTGAGCTTATAATTTCATCAAATTTGAGAAAGTTTCCAACATGATTTCTCCTTTTTCTTCTTTTGATTTCTTTTCCTTTATGGTCTCTATTTACAACTATCTTTGGTCACTTGAGGTTAAAGCACAGCATATTCATGCCTTATTTAGTTTTCTATTTTCTGTGTTTCAGTTTGGATGTTTCCTGTAACCTTTCTCCTATAATTTATAGTCCCTTATTAATTGCATTCAATGTGTTTTTCATCTCAAATATTGTCATCTTTATCTCTGAAGGTTTGGTTTATGTATCTTTATGTATCTTTCATATCTTTATATAATCTTTTGGAGGAATATGGCTGTACCTTTTAATGGCTTTTTCTCCCTTTCAGCTTCCATTGAGTTGTGTGCTCCAACTTGATTGCATGCCTGGTAATTTTTTATTGAATGCCATCTATTGTGAATTTTGCCTTGTTTGGATGCTTGATATTCTTATTCCTATAAGTATTCTCGAGTTTTTTTTTTTTTTAACGGATTCAGTTATTTGGAAGCAGTTTGGTCCTTTTGGGTCTTGCTGTTAAAATTTAGGAGGTGTGATTAGAGCATAGTGATCAGTCTGGGTCACATTATTTCTCATTTCAAAGGTAAGACTCATGGTTCTTTCCATAGTGCCTATAAATTATGAGTGTTTTCCATATGATTTGTGGGACCAGGCCCTATTCCTGACCATGTGTGAGTGCTGGCCATTGTTTCTTCGAATCCTTTCTTTCCCTGGCCTTTGGTGTATACTGACCAACAGCTCAGTACTCAAGGACTCTGTAGCACTCTGAGATTTTCTCTGTGCTGCTCTCCTCTAGTTCTTTCTTCTGAGAATTCTAGCTATCTGTAATCCCAGCATCTCAGCTCCATATCTTTAATACATAGTCCCTTGGGTTCTGGCCTAGTTTTCCCTCTCTGTACTTACTCTGGAAATGCTCTCAAGGTAGTAAATTGGGACTCTTGCTGATCTTATTTCATTTACTTTGGATCTTTAAGGGCTAATGTACTATGTCTTGCAAATCATTGTTTCATATATTCTGTCTCTTTTGGAGTTGTTTCAGACAGGAGAGTAAATGCAGCCCTTGTTACTCTCTCTTGGCAGTAAACAGATGTTGGGGCTGAGCCCTCTTCATTTCCTTACCTGTCCTCAATTCTTGCGTTTAAATGCAGCCTGAAGCAGAGCTGTCTGTCCCCTTTGAACTTGCTTGTCCTCATTTTTTTTTTCCTCTTTAATTGTTTTTGCCTTTAAAGCCCTTTCCTGGTCTAAAATTATTTTATTATATTGGAGAGGCGAGGCTATAATTAAATCTTCAGTGCCATTTGATTTTGAAGGTCTGATTTAGGGTGCATTGTATTTGGGAATGAAAAGATGAAAATATATTATGACACTTCTTGCACTCATTTAAAATCTAAGCAGTTTTGAAATGAAGCCAATAGTTCAGCAGAATGTTGGGTAGTGTAGCCTTCTGGCCACAAAGGTATCTGGTGGAAATGCGTTCTCGACTAATTAGTCTATTTGGCCCTGACAAAGACTGAACATTTAGCCTGCATTTGCTGTACTCATAGCTGTGATTGAACTGTATCTATTAAATTATCAGACTCATTTAGGAAATGTGCTTTCTTATAGTTGAAAATGATTAAAATCTAGCACCAAGAATAATTTGAAGAATTACTTTTTTTTCTACATGTGATCCTTGTTCTGTTAGTATTTATTCCTTTTTTCTTGCCTTAGAAAATGAGCAAGAAATTCCAGTGTTTGTACTCTGGTTTTAAAGATAAATGCAGGTTTTGATTTGTTCTAATTGAAGAAAAAGATTATATTTTAAGAGTATAACGGTTCTTTGTATTTTTCACTAAATATAAGGTTGAGTGGAATTTTTTTTCTCTTTAGCATTATAAGCATCAAATAATTGATAAAGGATAATGGGCTATTTATATTTCCTTAGAAGTAACTTTCAGAGTAAATAAAAGCCCTTAGTTTGTTATTAATGTGTTTTAGCTGGGTGATAATTTTTATAGTGAAATAAACCACTAATATAACAAAAAGTATTATAACTAAGAAACTAGCAAAAAGATGACTAGCAAAAAGAAGTAAAACTTTTCTGAATCACTGGGATGCTCAAAATTTAACTACTGTGGTTTTGATAAAGGGAGAACTGTAATACTATAGAGAGGGCACTGGAACAAATCAAAAGGCATAAGTTATTTTACTAAATGCTATGAGACTGAGCAAATCTTGACAGTTTGGACTCTTGTTCTTATTTTTCATAACTAAATTGTCTAGCAGGTAGAGGTCATGATATGTGCTAGGTGCATTGCTGGTCTTTGCACTTGGTGTGCTTTATTTAGTTCTCATACTGTCTTTCCCCCAAAATAAGACCTACTCAAAAAATAATCAGCCTTGAAAACTAAAGCTCAGAGATGCCAGCCCCAGCCAACCTGTACTTGCCTGACCCACTGTCACTGTTCCCCTTGTTTGGTGGCTACTCTGTAAGCGAGGTAAGATGAAAAGATAGGCTGAAAGTAAATAGAATCTACATTTTATAGATGAGAAACCTAGGTTCCCAGTATATTAAACACTCAAAATGTCAGTCAACTTTAGTATTAAAGATAATTTGAGTGTGCGTGTGTGTGTGAGAGAGAAAGACAGACAGACAGAGACCTGGGGATTGAACCCAGGGGTTCACATATGATGGACAGGTGCTCTACCACTGAGGTACGTCCCCAGCCCTTTTTATTTTGTATTTTGAGATGGGTTCTTGCTAAGCTACTCAGGCTGGCCTCAAATGCAGCCTCCCAAGTTAGCAGTGACCCTGATGAATCTGTCTTCATTATTCTAAAGTCATGAAATTCCTTTTTTTTTCTAAAATACACTTTAAATTTTAAGACTGTGAACCCCATTGTATGCTAGCATGGTAAATTTCCAAATTGCTGTAGGTCTTTTTAAATTTTTTTTTAAACTCTCAGTTTTACAACCTGCATTACATTTTGATAATTACAATCTTACCAATTTATCAGGGCCTGAGGCAATATGTCTCCTTTCTTTGTTTCTAAAGCATTTATGAAGTATTGCTCATGTAGTAGCTGTGTATCTGGTGGTTTTACATTTAGAAATTGATGCAGCAGATTTTTAAATTTCTACACATTTTTGCATTATTGCTACACTTAGATTGGATAAACTCCCAAAAAGAACCTCTCATGTTAGGCACTTAACATAGCATTGTGCATGCATAGTACATATAACATAATAAACTGTAAGTGGATTTTGTTAACTAGACCATTTTAATCAGCATTTTCAGTTACTGCATTCACTTCTCATGGATAAAGTTATTCTATATGAGAAGTTTTAAAATTTTTTCTATTTCTAGTATTTGAAGAGTTCTCAGAATGAGTTGAAGTTAGCATCTTTGACAAGGATACCGGTAATTTTGCCCTATTTGTACCTCAGTTTTTCAAATGTTCAAGAAGCTGGTGATGTTTCTACTACTGCTGCTACTACTACTCCTACTGCCAAATGTAACTCAAAAGTCTGGGTTTAGTTCTCTCATTGATGAGAAACTGAGTTCAAATATGTGATCTTCATACAGTACTCTAGAATTTATACAGCCTGCAAGTTTGAAATAAATTAGACTTCAGAATTAGAAAGTAAGCTTTGTGCAGTGGCAATATCATAGCCATTGTAGTTTATCTGAGGCATGATTATTGCTAATAGAATTGGAAAGTAACATTTAACTTTTGTACTTGAAATGTGAATAGTTCATGTTGTATTTTTCTTAAGTGTTTTGTGTTTTTCTTAAAAGTATTTATGATCTTATTTTTCTGCTTTTATGGTTAATTTTTTTTTCTGTCTTCCCAGTACTTCCTCACGTGTTGCTAAAGGAGGAGCGGACAACACCAGAATGAGTCTGCATGGTGCTGGTGGGGGACATGAGAGATCAAGAGACAGGCGAAGGTCAAGTGACAGGTCACGAGATTCATCTCATGAGAGAACAGAGTCTCAGCTCACTCCTTGTATTAGAAATGTTACTTCTCCAACCCGACAGCACCACGTTGGTATGTAAAATCAGCTAGTTTTCTCACCAGTTCATAAAAGCAGGCAGTGGCATTGAATTGATTATGTTTAATACCTAAAGGTAAAATTAGCTTCTTCTATTCAATTTTTGTTTTAGCTGAGTTTGGTTCTTACTGTTAAAAAAATCTTATTAAATGGAATTTGAAGGGGCTGGGAATATAGCTCAGTGGCATAAGCGCTTGCCTGGCAAGCGCAAGGTCCTGAGTTCGATCCCTGGTACCGGAAAAAAAAAAAAGAACTTTAAATGGAATTTGACATGAATGTTTTGATCTGGGACATTCTTATAAAAGGAAGTAGCTTGAAATATGCCTTTGGGATTGTGAGATAAATTTTTACAAAATTTCTAGCTAATTGTTACCATATGAGATACATAAAGTAGTTTATTATAAAATAATTTGTAGTTAATGTATATTTAATTAGTAATAGCAATTGAATAATGCTGACAAAGTTAAAGCATAACCATCATGGAGTTATTTATTCTGATTTTTTTTTACAGTGTCTCAAATTTAATGAAAACAAGATGAAGGAGAAGTGTGAAGTATTTTATATTTTTAGTAATTAGTTCAGGTCTTTCCCTTCCTTCCTACTCATTACTATAAATAAACATTATTATTGCAGGTGAATACATTGTGCGACTGTGCAGTACAGTACCAGTCTAAAGCAGATGTGGCTAAGCAATGTGAGCTTGGCCATTTTCATTTTCTTTTTCTTTTTGTCTTTCTGAGACAGGGTTTCGCTATGCACTTCTAGCTGGCCTTGAACTCACAGCGATCCTCCTTCCTCAGCCTCCTGAGTGCTGGGATTACAAGCGTGTGCCACCATTCCTGTCTCGATTTTCATTTTCACCTAGGGAAGGCAATTTACTTCGATTTGGTGGTGAATATATACTGCAGTGGTAGAGAGTATACTTAGCGTGTGCACAGTCTAAGTCTTAGGTTCAGTTCTCAGCATCTGGAAAAGTACTCCAAAACATATTTGGTCTAGGAGTATAGTTCAGTGGTAGCGTACCGAGATCAGAATGTTAAAGACCCTAGTTTCAATCCCAGAACATGAACACACACATACACAGATACTTTAACTATATAAGACAGTTTCTGATAGTTTATTTTAAATCAAAATTATTTATATTGGGGCCTAATTATGCAGAGAAGTTATTAATATCTAAATAGGCTCTGGAAGACAGACTACTATTAATAAGCCAAAAATTAACAGTTTATAAATAAGAGCTTACAGTTTGTTACATGCAGAATTCAGTGTCTGAGAATGGGATAGTAAAATATAATAAATTAGCAAATTTTACATTTGGGATGCTGTACCAGCATTATGGAAACAGGCAATAAAAAGGAGGTGTCAGAGTATCTCTGGAGACAAACCTAATTATATAATCAGTAATGCTGTACAGAGTGTTCTAAGTAGCCTGAGTCATGGAGGAATTTGGCAAAAGCTGATGAAACTGATGAGATGGAGGTACATTTTTTAGGTCACCTTTAAAGTTAAGGAATCCAGCCTCTAAATAAAACTTATCACACAATCTTAGCTTTTGTTTCTCCTTTGTAGACTATTGGAGGACCTAAAGAAAAGTTTCTGAACTTCCACATTTTATACCTATGGAAATTATAGACAATAACGATCCAATAAAATGTATAGTGTTGCTTTATTGTATGAAGTGAAATGACAAGAAGTCAGTATGTCATCAGCTTCCAAAGCCACTTTATTTGGTAGATACTTAAGAACATTTGAAAAAATACTTACTACTGTCTTTAGTGAATTTTTTTTTCTTAGATGTTTCTTTTTAATAAACTGCTGGTTTTACAGTGACCTTATTAACATAATGAGATTCCTAAGTTTGTACTTGATGTTCTCAGAATAGTGTTACCGCTTTTAGTAACTAGGACAGTTTATAATAGTACTCTTACTAATTTCTTTTTTTTTGTTGTTCTTTTTTTTTGGCGGAACTGAGGATTGAACTCAGGACCCTGCGCCTGCTAGGCAGGCACTTATTCCACTGAGCTATATCCCCAGCCCCACTCTTACTAATTTCTGACTAATTTTCAATTTATATTTATTTGAATACTCAGTTTTTGTGTACTTATAAAGTGGAGTAATATAAAAGTTGATATTACTCTGGGTAAAGAGTTGGCTGTATATCTTTTTTATTCGATTCC
>PVLD010009073.1:0-17316 GCA_004027595.1 Dinomys branickii | reverse complement strand
GTTATTTGAAATAAAAAAATAGGAATACAGTGATTTAAAACAACTTTTCTAAATCTAGTATTTTAAAAGATATATACAGATCTTGAATTCTTAAAAGAAAATCGACAAACTTTAACATCTTTATTTCAGAAAGAGAAAAAGATCATAGTTCCTCTCGTCCAAGCAGTCCTCGTCCTCAGAAAGTATCTCCACATGGCTCAGTCAGCAGTGCGGGGAACAGCAGCAGGAACAGTAGTCAGTCAAGTTCAGATGGCAGCTGTAAGACAGCCGGGGAGATGGTGTTCGTATATGAAAATGCAAAAGAAGGAGCTCGGAATGTAAGAACGTCAGAACGAGTGACACTAATAGTGGATAACACTAGATTTGTTGTGGACCCGTCTATTTTTACTGCACAGCCAAATACAATGTTGGGCAGGTTTGTATTATTGCTTTTATATTACTAATTACAAAGCATTTTATAGCCATTATTTTCTTAAGTTTTACAGTAATTGTCTTTTATAATGTGTTCACATTTTGTAGGTGAAAGAACAGTTTTGGAAGTTCAATTACTTCTGTCAATACAACTAGAACATTGTAGAGCAAAAGGTTAAACTTAATGTTACATCCAGTGTTCTCCCCAGTACAAGTAGGAACAGAGCAATATTGCTTATTAAAGTTGGGGCACTGAAAGATTTGTACAGATTGTGACCATAGGTTTAATTTAACCAGGTAAATTTAGCAATGATGTTTCTTGATCTCCCAAATTCAACCACCAGGTACAGAAAGTAGCAACGTAGGTTATAAAAAAAATAGTTTGGTTAGCTAATGTGAGCATGAGTTGTCAGTTTGATGTATATACTTTGAGGGGCAAAAAAAGAAATACCATAACAAGTGTAGTTCATAGAATGGAGGAATTAGTCATCTTTTGATTTTTTTTTTTTTTTTTTTTCGTGGTAGACAGTTACAAAGTTTATAGTTATGGAAACCACAGTCTAAGGCTATAAACAACATAGACTTGATTTGTCAACCTGTTTAAAACATGGATCAGGTACTTTGTAGTTGTGAAATCAGTATCTGTGAAATTAAATCAGTATCTTTTTGTGAGATTAAACTGTATTTAAATAAAATACAGTAGAAGTTTACATGAGGTAAAATCTTGTGTTTCTCTAGTTTGCTTATTGATGACTTTGTCTTGTATTGATGTCTTGGTACATGATTTGCTAGTGTTTTAATATAGAGTAAATGCTAACATGATACTTCATAGGGGAAAACTATTGATAGAAGTTGTTAGAAAGACAACTTGCCATTTCTAATACTTTTACATGTAATTTAAAACAGTAAAAAAAAATTTGAAATTTTGCTTCAGCTGTTTTTAAGATTAAAGTGTTCATATCGGAAAAGAATAGCTTTCCCCTTTTGTGAAAAGTTCAAGCATTTGAGGAAATTGCATGACATTTGATTCTTGAATGACTTTTTTTTAAATCGGTAAAAGCCTCTTTTCATGTTAGTTAACTAATGCATATCTTTGGGAATGAAAATTAATATTCATAGAAACTGGAAAGCAGTTGGCATTCTTTTGGAAACTGAAATAAAAAAGCTTTGTTCTTCCTGGGTTTGTGTTATAACAAAAGGGGAAACTATTTAAATTAGGAAACTATTAAATAAATACTTAGATCAGCCATGTTTGCTTTAGCAGTAATGGTACCATTGAATTTAGAAGTTCAACTTTAATTCTGATTTTAAAATTTTCTTCAGTGTACTACTTTAAGCTTGAATTTCATAGAAAAGACATATTTTGCAAATTGTCTGTTTTCCACGTTACTGCTGTAAAAGGGCCAGTAGTGTAACTTGAAAAAATATCATCCATTTGTATTTTCTTTTTATGTTATTGCAGATTGAACCCAAGGCCTTCACACTGAGTTACATCCTCAGCTGCTTATTTGTTTGTTTGCATGTTTGTTTAGAGACAAGCTCTCACTATTATCACTAAGTTGCCCAGGCTGGACTAGAATTTGTGATTCTTCTTCAGGGATTATAGGCATTATAGTCATCCCAGCTTATATTTTTCTTACATAAAAGTTAATTTTGAGATTTTTATTCATTTCTTTGAATTTTTAATTTTCCTCTTCACATCTCTATTCTTGTATGTCCTAACATTTTATTGGTTGCTTTTCAATTCTGTAATGCATGTCAGTGAATTTAGAGTAGGATTTGTTATATTTATAATGGATTGTGAAACATAAAACCACCTAACTTGCTTACAGCTTACTTTCTACCAGTTTAGTTTGTTCTGTGTGCTGCATTAAAGCACTAACTTTACAGTGAAAACAAGTTCTAAGGAAAACGTGCAGTGAAAACAAGTTTTAAGGAAAATAGAATAGATAACATACTTTTCTTTCTCAGATAAAAAGCATCTTTTGTCCAAAAATGATTGCTTTTTAAAAATTTTCTCCTGAGGAGTTGGAAAGCTTTTTAGCTCCTAAACTTTATCACTTAATTTTACCATGGCTTGGTGAATCTGTAGTACATTTCTTAACAGAAAAATGTTTTTTGTGATGCTGGGGATTGAACCCATATCTTCACACATGCTAAGGAAGTACACCGATGATCAACATCCTAAGGCCTCCGCCCAAGAACTTTAATTAGCCTTCGTTTATAACATTTGCCATGATAAATTTCTGATAAAAGTTCTCAAACTAAATTATGTGATTTAATGCTTAGATTATGATTCTTTTTCACTTTTGAAGGAAATATTCTGTTGATGTGTGTGTTAACTATTTGCTATGACAGGATGTTTGGGTCTGGCCGAGAACACAACTTTACACGTCCCAATGAGAAAGGAGAATATGAGGTGGCAGAAGGAATTGGTTCCACTGTATTTCGAGCTATTCTGGTAAGTGTTTGTTTCTTACATGAGTCAACATAATCATAAGACCTTTTCCTTGGTAGGTACCTTGCTTGCAAACAAAGTTCTATTTGGGTATCTCTTTGGAGTTATTGAGGATACTGATTTTCTTTAAATACTATTTAATTCCTATTTATTTTAGTATATAATGATAATATGATGTAAACAAATGAATTTTATAACCTTCTTGCCGTAAGAGAAAGACTTGTCTCTTAGGTCTGCATAGGTAGTTCTTTCAAGTATTTAGTAGTAACATGTGACTCTAGTCAACATGACTCCTCTCGTCTTAATTTTCTTAAATATAATATATCAGTCAGTTTTGCTAAGTGAGAATGCATGTGGCTACTTGAATCATATTTTACTGCTCCAAACTAACAATATGGAAACTTATGAACAGTTAAAAATTGTGCAGAAAATGTACTTTTTAGCATCTTTGTATTAAACCTTTTTTAAAAAAGTTTTTTTGTTTTGAGGATTGTCTGAATTAGTATTACAGAGTCCCTCCTTGTTATTTCAAGTCATTAATAACGATTTTATTTGTAGAGTGCAATAGTTTGAAAATACAGTTTCCTTAGAGTTTTAGGAGAAGAGGAGGAGGAGGAGGATCCAGAGATAGCAAGTGAGTAGGAAAAGTAGTTGATCTGATGAGATTGTTGGTACTTACCTAAGTGGCAGAAGATGTTTTGCTTCCACTGATTCCACAACTTAAGAAATTGTGTCAGTGGTTACTGTAGTTCTAAACCTCAAAAAGCTTGAGACAGGCCCTAATTTGGGGGTAAGCTTCCCATACTTTGATTTAATCTCAAAGAATGTTTATAACGTACGTGACTATGGAACAGCTTATGTTGACTCTAGGCTCAGTCCTGACAACTTTATAAGTAGGTTTATAAATAATACTATTAATTACAATGATATGGAAACACTGAAGGATAGTATTTAGAAAAATTTCTAATATGTATCTTTCCTATATCTTGACACTTAAATATGACCTTACAATCTTTACTAAAAATTAAAAATTTTGTTAGATTCTCTAGATAATATGTAAGATAACATTATTTACTCCCTTACTCTTTAAAAGAACTTCAATGTTTTATGTAGTTGTATAGAAAAAATAATGTGTGTTGGAAACTGGTAAGATTGGTATGATGTAGTAGAGAGAAGAGATGAATGAGATAGTGGGGAGAGCCAGGTCTAATCATCTCTGCTGTTAAGTAATTGTATGTCTAGGCAAGTCCGTGAATCTGTTTGGGCCTGAACTATCCTCATAGGTAAAATTAAAATATTGCTTGATGAACTGAGATTCCAGGTGAGCTTAAAATTTCATAATTCAGAAATGTCAGAACCTCTACTATTTTTGAAAATGCTACCAACTCAGCGCTGATAAGTTTTAGCTGCTTTCACTCCAGGTATTTTATGTATTTTCTTAACTTCTGTTTTTCAGGATTACTATAAGACAGGAATAATTCGTTGTCCTGATGGCATATCTATTCCCGAGCTGAGAGAAGCATGCGATTATCTCTGTATCTCTTTTGAATATAGTACTATTAAATGTAGAGATCTCAGTAAGTATGCTGTTTTGTGTGTAAGTGGTTTGTAGAGTTGCAATAGATTGGAATGAGAAGTCTTAAAGTGTGCTAGTAAGACTTCAAATATTTATTTAATTGAATTAAAGTGCACTGTTGAACAATGGAGATTGTAGAAGTCTGTAGAATTCTCTATAATCTCTTTGTATAATTTTCCAAGTTGAATAATTTATTTTTTAATGAACTCTCCTAGAGTTCCTCCTTGACTTACTTCCTATAGCATTTGTTATCAGTCTTTATTTCCTCTTTTGAGCCTTGACTTTGGTCAAGTGTGATTTGATTTCATTCCTCAGATCACATAAAGTAAAAATTTAATAGCTTCATATTACTATATGAGATAATATTCTGAGGGCTATGGAAGAGACAAATAATTTTCATAAATGGTATTGGTCATTATAGATCAAACTGATTCCCTAGCCCACATAGATAGGTAGGTAGATAGAGAGATAAATAGATATTGTTAAAGTGCAGTATTAGTATTATGCCTTCCCAAATATTGGTAGGTTAGAAACTATGAATAGTAAGTTCTTAAGGCATTTATTTTAAATATAACCCTCTTTTCCCCATCTTTAGTTTAGACCAGTTTTGACCAACTCCTTGAAAATCAGTAGCATTATTGAGTCTGTTCCTAGGTGTCACATTATTTTGGGCAAACAGACTTTAAAGTCTCCATTAAAAAAGAAATCAATAGGACAAATCTGTAGATAGGCACATGCCTTTAATCCTGGCACTCAGGAGGCTGAAGCAGAATACTTAAGTTTGAGGCCAGACTGGGCTACGTTGTGAGTTCACAGCTAGCCCAGAGTACCTGAGACCCTCAAAACCAGCAACAACAAACACTAAGTGGTTTAAATGCAAGTAGTTGGACAGTTCGAGGATCTTCCTGTAAATATGAAAAAAGTTACTGTTTTTCACATCTTAAAAAATGGTTTTAATTGCAACCATAGGTATTACTATAATTACTTTGAGTTTTATGTTGTTATTCATGAGACCATTATAATTAAAGTTTCTATAAATAGATGTTGAAGTTTGATAATTCTGATTTTAAAAAACACTACAGTTTCTTATACATGGTAGGAATTGTAGTTCTGCAGTGCTTTAGATATACTCTGTCATTACTGAGTATTTTGTGTTATATAATTAAAGAATCTATGTAAAATATAAACTTTTAAATAACATAATTATTTTTAAATTATGTTATTGAAAATTTAGAGATTCTTAAAGACCTTATTAAGAAAAATAATATATTACAGAATTTGAAGAAATTTTAGGAAATTCTGATCTTGGGAAAATGTAAAGAAATATTGCAGGTGTTGACTTGAGTCCTAAACTATATCTTTTTTTCTGCAGATATAGGTCTTTATTGAATATTTGGAATGACACTTCCAACTCAAATATCTACATTTGTCTCTTAAGAATTTATATATAGTTACTAAATGTTCATTACCAGAAAGACCAGGGTTTCTTTAGCAAGCTACTTAAGACCTTGTTTCTTGGTTGTCTAATCTTTAAATTGAAAGTTACAATATTATAGAATATCTGGGAAGGTTAACTGACTAGTGCCTGACATACAGTATTAAATGGCATTTGCTCATTTGTGACATTCACTATCGCTCCCCCTTTTCATCTCATGGCAGTAAGCCAATTTGTACTTTATACTTTCATCTCTGTGTATCGGTAGTGCCTGGCACGTAGTGCGGACTTACTACCCTTCTTTGCTGAGTTAGTAAATGGTTGCGTTCCTCTCTTGAGCTTCTTTCTTGTTTTCAGGCAGTCTTGCTGTATCGTTCAGGCTGGCCTTACACTCTGTATGTAGCACGGGTGGCCTTGTGTGGCCTCTTGAACTTTATAGGGCCCTATTATACCTGTCCTCTGGTGTCATCAGTCATTTCCTCGGTGTATATAATAATTCTCAGACTCAAATGTACTTAGGTCTGACTCATTCTAGACATTTTGAAAATTTGAATTTTTCATTAGTATTCTTTGAAGTTTTTTTTTTTTAGAAGAATTAGCACATTTGCTACATTAACTCCTGCTCCAGATACTGGCTTGCTGGTTATTCACACTTTTTTTCTATTTGGTAGACTTTTGTCATTTCTTCATATTTCTGTTTTGATACTGTTTATTTTGATCTTTTGTACTTTTGTTATTGTGTGTAGAATACGTTTAAATTTTCTTACTGCTAGAGTATGAGACAGTTACTAAATTAATACATTTGAATTTAACCATTCTGTTGGTCAGCTTTTTGTTGCTGTGACAGAATTCTTTAAAGGAGGAATGGTTTATTCTGGCTCAGAATTTCAAAGGTTCCAGTTCCTGGTCAGCTAACTCTTTCTTTTAGGCCTGTGTGGAGGCAGAAACATGGCAACAGGGCATGGCAGAGGAATGTGGCTTACCTGATGGCAGTCAGCAAGCAAAGGTAGAACCTGAGAGAGCTGAGGGACTGAGGATAAGATCTTCCTTCAAAAGGCATGCCCCACTGACCCAGTTTCTCCAGCAGGGCCTCACCTCCTAGTAGCCCATTCAATTGTGAGCTCATCATTGTATTAATCTGTTTATGAGGTCAGTACCCTCAAATGAGTAGTCTCCTTGCTAGGCCCCACCTCTGAATATTGCTGCACTGGGGATTAAGCTTTCAATACGTGAATCTTTGGGGAACACTTCATACTTAAATCATAATGGCCACCTCACAAAATCCTGTTTGTTTCTAATAGTCTTTCAGTTGATGATTATGTATTCTTAGTAGATCACTGACTCTGTTGTAAATAGCATTTTAAGATTTCTTTTTTACTATGTTAGGTTGGCTAGAGGATTTTGAACAATGTTAAGTTTATTGGTAATTCTGATATCCCTGTCTTCAAAGGCATTTTCTTTAGGTATAACTATGAAGTCATCCATGACTCTTCTTTTAGGTCTTCTCCTTATGGTTCTCTTGTTAGCTGATTCTTCATTCCCTGAATGTGGTTATTTTCTATGTTAGCAGGCTATTCTCTGACAGTTTGGGTGACTAAATAATACCAGTATATCAGGTGTAGTGTCCCAAATAGAAGAGCACTAATCTGGTGGGTCTTTATTTTTATGCCTGTTTCTGCTTTTCTTTTACTTATCAGCCATCCTAAAAAATCAAGATACCTTTATGGGTTTCATTCCAGGTGCCCTGATGCATGAGTTGTCAAATGATGGTGCTCGTAGGCAATTTGAATTTTATTTAGAAGAAATGATCCTTCCTCTCATGGTAGCTAGTGCCCAGAGCGGGGAACGAGAATGCCATATAGTGGTGCTTACAGATGATGATGTAGTCGACTGGGATGAAGAGTATCCACCACAGATGGGAGAAGAATATTCACAAAGTAAGTATTGTGACATATTTTGTCCCTCCTAAATTATCATGTTATCTCTTTTAAAAATGTTAATTGAAGGACAGATTTTGTAAAGAAAATACATCAAGTTCTTACCATGCACCAGGGATCAGCAAACTAGCTTGTGAGTCAGAGCTGCCTGCTGCCTGGTTTAAGTTCTGTGTATTGCCTATGGCTGCTTTCATGCTATCATGGCAGAGTGCTGCAACAGAAACTGCATGGCTCGCAAAGCCCAAAGGATTTTCTGTCCAACCCTGTGCAGAAGTGTGTCCATCTCTGTCATGCACAGAACTGGTTTGCTCTTGGTTGACTTTCTGAGAGTAACTAAGTTTCAAGTTCTTTTTTTAAATATCATACATGTTCCTAAAAGAGACAGTGGTTCTTCACAAATTCTAGAATTTTATTTCTTCGGGGGTTTCTCACCATATCATACCAGCATGTCTTGAGCAGCACTGAATTTTTTTTTCATTCCACTTCTAAGCTTTTATGGCTAGAGTCATTTGATTCTTTTGTTAGAAAATCTATAGTATGTTCTTTTTGATGAACCCAGTATTAGTATTTCTGAGCACTTTCATAAATGGAGAGGTTAAAGAATGGCTTAAGAAGTTTGGTGAAAGAATTTTTTTTTAATAGGCTTCTTGTTCTATAAAATCTAGTCTGTTGACTAGGTAAGGATTAGAGTTAATTACAGGATATAGAAAGCACCAAAGCCTTTTAATCTCTTGTTTTTCCATTTTATATACCCTTTTCTACAAACAAAGCAAAAAAGCTGACTCCAAATGCTATTATTGGTGACTTTTAAGAAAGATTTCCAAACATTCATCTTAATACGGATTATAGTGGCATCTTTCAGAGTTGGCACTGACATACTTCCTTTCTGTTATATGTTATATACTGGGTGTTGTAATATCTTCTGTGGATAATCATAATAGGTATTTCTTCTGCTGTTTCCTCAACCCTAGGTTCTTTCCGGACAATGGTTTTTCAAATATGTGGAATAAAAGGTTGAACAAAACGCAGGAAAAATGAGATTACTAAAAGTCAAAAATATCCAAAATTATTTTCTGTTAGGAAAGAGGAATGAACAAGCTTATTTTTATTTTAATTAAAAAAAAAAAAAGTAACTCCAAGAGTAGGGTGAACCATGGAACAGAAAATGAGGTTATAGTGACAAAGGTGTTACAATAGGCTTAGCCTTTTCTTTTCCATTGTTAAGCTTTCCATTTTAATTTTTTTTTTTGTCTTAAGTTTTGAAGCCTAAAAGGACTGAATTGTATTTTTACTTAATTTGTCTGTTTCATTTTATTCCAAGATATTCCAACCTAAAGATATTTGAGGATATAGAGATTATCCATGATGCCCTAAACATTTCTTTGTCCTTCCTGAGATGTCAAAAATATATTTTTCTTAAAACAGCAGTAATCTTAAGGATTTAGTAATAATCACAGATCAATCCCATGAGTAGAAAATGTATATGTATTTTCCTTTATTGGCTCTTAAACCAGCAGGTTTGGTTTGTGAGTATGTTTTTCTTTTTTTGAAAAAACCTCTGCAGTTCACCTTTTAAGGGAGATTACTCCACCTGAAAGACAGAAGGCGAGGAAGGTCCATCAGTCTAACTCCCTGAAGTTCCCAGCACATTTGGAAGACTCAACATGTTGTCAGTGGAATGTCTGTCCTTTGCAAAGCCAGTTTGCTCTAAACAGACTAACCTAGGCAGAACATGCTCGAATCTGCCACTTTTAACATCAGTATTAAGTGGGGCTGTTCGCCTGAATGGAAAACATTTTGTGGGGAGGGTCTTTGCCTTATGGGGAACTATTAATAGTTGCTCAATCCATGAAAAGTAAACTGTAACTGTTTTTGTATTCTTTGATAAGGCAGTTGTTTCCCCCTCGAGATTAGTCCTTGTAGGCATCTTTGTAAAATCCTTTACTTTGCTTGCTTGATAGTGATGTGTTACTGATACCGTCTTTTGGTTCTCTTAGTCGAAACTTGGGGCAGATCCCATTCCAGTAAGTGTGTATCTGATGGATTTTTCAGAAAGAAATTTTCCTGTATCTTTCAGAAAGAGATTCTTCCAATGGATTGGGTTACCTGATTGGTTATCACAGCTTTTCTTGTTTCCACTTAAATAGACATTTGCTTCTACATTAACTGTACTGAATATTGTTGTGTCATGTTGGCTAGTCCTTCTCTGGCATTAGTGCATCTATTATTTGGGCTTTTAGGGCTGTCGGGCTCCTTTGATGATGAAGATGGATTTAAGTTCATCTTTAAGTACTTTGGTTTTAATATGAAATGTTTTTTGTCTTTCTGTTTCCAGTTATTTATAGCACAAAATTGTATAGATTTTTCAAGTACATTGAAAACAGAGATGTGGCCAAATCAGTTTTGAAGGAGAGGGGTCTTAAGAAGATTAGATTGGGAATAGAAGGTAAGACATTTTCATTATTTAGTGTTAACTTTCTTTTGAAAAAACAAGATTAAAAAATGGGATTCTATTCAGAAAATAGTTCAAGTAGTTTGAGGAAAATTCTGACAAATGATTGGTAAATGGGGGCTGGAGGTACAGCTCAGTGGGCTAAGTGCTTGCCGCTGAGCACTAAGGCCCTGAGTTCGATCCCCGGTCCCGGAAAAAAAAAAAAAAAAAAAAGATTGGTAAATGCCTATGTGGAAGATGAATAAATAATAGAAATCAGCTTTCTTCTGAGAATAAGGCCATTGAAATAATTTGTTGCATAAGATTCCCTAGTGATAATCAGGATATGATTTTGTCTTTTCTGCTGTAGCTTGCTGTATCTCACTTTTGACAAATCCCATTTGGTGGTTGTGCTCATGCATGTGTGTATATTCTCATGAAACTGACAAGGCTTTTTGCCTAGCTGTAATCTTTGAAACCCAGTAGGATTAAAAACTACTTTTTAAAAATTAATGTAGAAGCACTACTATTGACTTACTGGTGTCTTAAAATAGGATGGTAGCTTATTTTCAAGTTAAATACAAATTATAAAAGTTCTTTCTGTTATTTAAATGAATATATTTTAAGTAGCTTTTTACATTATGATTTAAATAAATTTCTCTTTATACCTTGTAAGATGCTTCTTTTATTTTATTCTGCATAGCAAGGAATAGTGTAAAAGTTAAGCTCTGGTGCCAGATTACTTACGTTCAAACTCTGTGACTTAAGTGAAGGCATGTAAACATGTGCCTCAGTTTCTTCACCTGCAATGGAAGCATGGATAGATAAGTTTATACGGTTATTGAGAGGATGGAATGAATTAATACATGAAAAGCAATAAAATATCACCTGGCACATAGTAAGTTACCTGTATGTCATGATGGTACTGAAGATAATAGTGTTGATCAAGAACCTGATTGAGCTGCTAGAGATCACAGTGACGGGCTACTGAGAAACACAGAGAGAATTAACCAAAAGCAGGATTTTTGTGGGAAGGATATTTTGAGCTTAAAAACCAATGGAATTACTGACATATATGAGATTCATCGGTGCTTGCCTCTACCCAGCACTTTGCACTCAGCTGCTTGGTCTCAAGGCTAGAAAGAAGGGAAGGTAGGGAAGGGAAGGAAAGGCAGGGAAGATAGGGAAGGCTTGTCTGAGGAGAAGAGCTTTGAGCTGAAATCTGATGACGAGGATGGTTGTAGGCAGAGAAAATAACAAGTCAGAGGTACTGGTAGGAATGAACTTAATGTGTTTGAGGTACAGAAAACACAAATATAACTAGAATTATATGCTAGACGAGATTTGAAGTGATGTATTGATATGAATGTTGGTAGGAGAAATAGTTTAGGATCATGAGATGCAAGGTCTTACAGGTCGTAGCGAAGAATCTACTGGCCAAGTATCTTAAAGTAAGTCTCTCAGACTACCTGAGCATCAGTTTCTGTATGTTAGTGATTATCATACTCTGTGTACCTTAGAGGATGATTGTCATGCTCTAATCACATTTGCTAGAAAGGACCCTTTTCCCACTGTATTTTCTCTTTACGTGGTGACTGCTATGCATTCTTTACATGCTTTGAAGTGGAACTTGAGTGAAATCGTATAGTAATACTGTTTCTTTAGTTATAGGCTATGAACTCCATGAGAGAAGTCAAGCTGAATAGTGCATACCTAACATGTGGCCTAGTGCTTAGTGTGAGGGGGTTTTCAGGTAATGAATAAATGATTTATACAAAAATGATATGTAAGTTTGTTACTGGAAATGAGGCTTCCTTTTCTATCATGAAGGAATAATACCAGTGCACTAAGCATTTGAACTAAACTCAAATAAATTTTAAGGACCTAGTGATAAGTACTACTTATTAATCCAATTAGTCATTTTAATAGTACATTATGCATGTTATACTTATAAATATTTTAATTTTTTTCTAAAAATACTTTATCTCACCCAACAAAATGAAAATCAATTCTTTAACAACAACCAGTCCACATTAAAGTTTCCCTTTATTCCCTAGAAATGTCTTTTTAACTGGTCTCTCCAAACTAAGTTCCAGTCCAGGACCATACTTGATAACTTTATATCAGATCTCTCAGTTGTGAGTAGTCCTTTATTTATGACACTGCCCTGTTTAAGAGTTTGTGGTAGTTGTTCTACTTCTGGATTTGTCCTTCTACTTCTGTATTGTGCTTCAGTTTATTCTAACTTCTGCCATTCCTATAAACTTGAAGTGCATGTAAAGGCGTAATTTAAGTCTTTAAGGGGATGACAGCCTCATTCCTCTATTATAAGATTAAGTTGTTTCTTGGTGTGATATTATTTTGACACCATCAGAATGTTCATCCTTCATGGACATGGTGGTGCACCCCTGTAATCCCAGCACTCAGGAGGCTTGAGACACAAGGAACACATATTTGAGGCCAGTCTAGATTTACATAGTAACACTGTCTTTAGGAAACAAAGGAATGGTTGGCTCCTCACTAGCAGTTACCTAAAGGTTATAAGTAAATACTGTTGACAATTCTTCCCTGTATCAGTAATTTCATTAGTAATTACAAAGCAGTCATTTTCTGATTTGTCATTCCATTTACATTTATTAGCTGGTATTTTATAAAGTAGAACTTCACCCTATTAAATGAGGTATTTGATTACCCAAATTATCACTGTTTTTAAGAGGAAGAAACTGAGGCCTGAAAGGTTAAATTGGAAAGGAGTAGAAGAGCTGGAATTTGAATTCAGGTCTCTGTGATTTCAGAGTCTGTGAGTGGTTTTGAAGTACTGTAGAAAATGGAAATTTTTAGAAAGAGTGAATGTGCAACATCTCTTGCCTGAGTACTTTGGCTTTGGTAAACTGCTCTTGACTTTGGCAAAACAGTGGTTAACCAGGGCCTTCTACAGTCTCTTCAATAACTGTATTTAGATTTGAAGCAGTTTTTTTCCAAATAATGTGAGACCATGATATTTTCCCACCAGTTTTTAAAATTGTTTCCTCTTGAAAAGTTAAGTAGAATAGCTTTTATCCTGATGGAGTTGTTAAGATATTTCTGGGACCAAAGAAAACAGTGCAGATTTCAAAGTCATTTTGCTGCTCCTTGCCCCCATTCCTCTCCCCCTTGCTTTCCCACTTTCAAGGCCCTCAGAAGTCTGACATTTGAGTGTTAAATGTTTTCATGAGAGTGAGATCAGGTTGGTATAGAAGAGACTCCCAGAGGACCAGTGAGAACTCAGATCTCTGAGAATGGCTGATAGAACATTAGGCACGAAGGATATTTTTAAAATACTTAGTTCTCTGATAGGATATTCATGTTCAGGTATTGCTCTAGTCAGACCTAACTAAGGCTATTTTATTTAATTTTAAGATTTTGAGGTTGCTGGATGTTGTTAAAAAGTATCTGGAGTGGGGGGTGAGAAAGCACAAAAACCTCCTACCTGTCACTCTCCACATTGTAGTTCCGCCTAAAGGCATTTTGGGTTTTTGTTTTGTTTTACCTGGTCCTTAATGGGACACTGTCAGCCTTCCAGGGTTGAATTTTAAAAGTAGTTTAATAAGACTGCATGGTTTTCAGCTTCCTTTAGCAGGCCATATTACATATAGGTAGCCTTATTTCCATCATTAGGAACCTTGCCTGAACTGGGGGGGGAAGGTTCTCTTCTGTCATAGTACTTGAATGAGACTATGAACAAAGTCAAGTTTAGGGGGAAAAGACCTTGGATGTTGACTTTCTCTTGCTATAGAATACAGGAAGTTCAACCCTGTGTGATATTATTTTGCTCAGTGTTTACTCTCAGGGTTGATGAGAATGTGAATTAGTCTGCGCTTTGAATCCAGAGCAGGAATGGCAAGACAAAGTAGGGTTTATCATCACTGAAAGATCCGTTACGGGCTGGGGATATAGCTGAGCGGCACAAGTGCCTGCCTGACAAGTGCAAGGTCCTGAGTTCAATTGCCAGTACCAAAAAAAAGAAAGATTAGTTATGTATTAAAACCCTGATTCCCCAATTTTGTCTTTTTGGACTTCTATGTAAAGTTTTGTTCTTTGTAAAATTTCAACAAACTAAACTTGAATAAAACCTGAGCTTGCCTTTATGTAGTTAGGAGTATAATTTAGGGCAGAGCATAGTGGGGGAGGCCTTAATTTGGCATGTGTGCCAAGAATCTCTTCAATACCCAGAACTGAAAAAAACATTTTTGTTTAAGGTTCTCTTGTGATTCAAGTCTGGCTTCTAACATTGCTTCCTAGTTTTCTTCTATAGGTCTTTTGCTTTAGTCATACATTTCTTGGCGCTGCTAAACACATCTTGTATGTTCATGCTTCTGTAGCTTACTTTCTACCATTCTCTCCTTAAAATGCTCTTCTCTGCTTACAGTGCCCTCCCTTTGTTTCTGGCCATCCCAGCGTTGCGCATCCATTAACGTCCAGCATGAAGAAGGCTGTTATGCCATTGTGCTTCTGAACTCTTCATACCCCCACCATTGCCTTAACACCACCTCCTAAATACATACCTCTGCTAGTTTGGATGTTTTTTACTTTATGAACAATTTCATCAACCCCAATATATGGTAAATATCTTTAAGGCAGCTCTGTGGTATTGCAAAATTTTTTAATGCAATAGCTGCTGACCTATTACTTGAGTGAATCTCAACAAGTTAAGTCCTGGTGAATCTGTAAGCCAGGGATAGGCTATTTTTAAAGGAAAACTTGTTCTTAGTAAGGTAGATATCCAGGAAGAGGTTATCACTTATTAACTAATATCCTGGTAGTTTGTTTACTCCGCTCAAAGATTTGTTTGGTGCCTGTGACACATTTCAGCCTCTATGCTAGGCACTGGGGATGCTGAGATAAAGATTGCCATATAGAAACTCACTATATAGATGAGCAAGTCAGACATACAGAAAGGTAATTACGATTTAGTGCTATTAAGTGTTAATACAAAGGGAGTGCTGTGAAACATAAGTTACAAATTACTAATTTTGAGGGAATCAGCGGCAGAACAGTAAGTGTAAAAGCACCAAAGCATACTCAGAAAACGTACAAAGTTTAATGTGGCCAGCGTGTGTGAGAGGTCCAGGGCTAGAAGGGAGTATAGCGTGAGAGTAGGCAAGCTTGAGGAGCTTTGAATCAGCTGTGGAAAAAAAAAGTGTGCTACGGGCCTTCCCCTTGAAGCATGAGAAAACCATTGATAGTGTTTAAGGAAGGATGCAATATCATTGTGTGTAGTGGTGATTCTGTGTAGAGGACAGATTTGGAATATAATGAGGTCGTGTAGGGAACTCGTTGGTCACCGTGTATCCCGGGGAGGAGTGGCAGTGGATACGAGGCAAAGATAGATGAGACAGCAGCTGGGTCAGGTGGAAGCGAGCTCATACCTGATGGGTAAGAGGGCCTGCACAGCAGTGGGGTGTTTGTTTATACTTTCGCAAAGTGAGTATCAGGAGAGCGGAAGTTGCCTAGCAAATAATGACTGAAATTGTCCAGGCAGGATGTTTTTCTCATGACTGAGGTAGTTTGACTGCTGGAGGCACTCTGGCTGTTGTCCTGCCCTCACACATATGGCCAGTTTCTAGCTTCAGTGCTCTTGATAGGTAGGTAAGAATTTTAAAGACTTTTGAATATAGTCCAGGAGGAATCAAGGACAAGAGAATACCTTGTTGCCCCTGGTACTGCACTTCAGATGGTGATAGACTGGCAGAACTAAATGAAGACAACATTCTGTACTTAGCACTCCCCTACCTAACCTTGGGTATCCCTCATTTCCTGTCACACTCATAGACACTACACATAGCTAAATATACTAGCCACCAGGAATGCCTACATGTATTCCCTTGTGCGGTAATCATTAACTGAGCTCTTACTATGTGAGGACTACTTCTTTTTGGTAGTAACTGTGGTCTAACTTCAGACCCATTGTGTTTTATTAAATAAATAGTTTTATTAAAATCATTTATCTATTGTCTGGCTCATTTCACTTTATTGTGGCAGAATTGAGCAGTTTCAATAGAAACAGTGTGTCCTATAGGCCTTTGATAAATCTAGAAAATAATTTGCTAACCCCTAGTCAGGTGCTAATTCTTGCTAGTAGAAAGGAGGGAAGGGACCTATGATAGTTTCTGAGGACAGTAAATCTTTGGAGAAATTGCCTTACTGGTAAATAATTGGAAATATTCCAAAGTTTATTCGTTGTTAATTTTCAGTGACTGTGACCCAAAAGGAGAATATTAATTAGAGAAACCTGCTTTGGAAATGAAAATCTAAAGTCAATTACTTGGTTGTTGAAATAGTCACATTAAACTGATGTAGGAGATTAAAATATTGGCTTTGCCAGTAGAATAATCTAGAACCAGGTGGAGAGCTGAATTGTTCTTGTCACTTAACAAAATAGGGGGGAAAATAGGAAAGAAATTCTCAGGGCAATATAAAGATGAGACAGGCCTAAGGAAGCTCGAAGGCAAATACAGCAGTAAACTGCAGGCCTGTAGGTCAGGTCTTCAAGTGAAGAGAATGGTTCAGACATTAGAATACCATATAGAGCTCAAGATGTTGCAAATTGTGTATCATTATACTGGGGACCCATCTCTTCCACATTCAAAGAACTTTTTTGGTGGTTGGTTTATTGAGTACCTGAAAGAATACTGGAATGTTTTGCACATTCCATAGTAGAATTTCAGTTTCTGGCTGTTGAACTGAGAACTAGGTAGATGGAGTATGTGTTTCCCTTCTTGGTTTTAATTTCCATTTGTTCAGTGTTTCCACCAAGAAAGCCCAGAAGGACCATCCTGGACAAGAAATTGCTGTGTGTGTATCCTGCTTTTAAAATCTTTCTTTCCTCCAGGTTATCCTACCTACAAAGAAAAAGTAAAGAAAAGGCCTGGGGGCCGCCCAGAAGTCATTTACAACTATGTCCAAAGACCCTTTATTCGAATGTCGTGGGAGAAAGAAGAAGGAAAGAGTCGGCACGTAGACTTTCAGTGTGTAAAGAGTAAATCTATCACCAACCTGGCAGCAGCTGCTGCAGACATTCCCCAGGAC
>PVLD010009072.1:8964-79545 GCA_004027595.1 Dinomys branickii | reverse complement strand
AAAAAAAAAAAAAAAAAAAAAGAAATACTAGTTACACCTGAGCCCTCAACAATTTCATTTTTAATTGCCCAAATGTCAGCTTCTCAGTAGCTGAGTATATGTGCCCTTCTTCAGCCCTGAACTCACCAACTCACAGGTACAGAGCTTTCTTAGAACAAAGTGCCTGTGATATGCCTGGCCCTTCACCCTGCTTCTGCCAGTGTCTCCATGCCGGGTGTCCCATCCCATTGCCTCACTGTGGCTACACTGCAGGGACCAGTTCATGGCCTGGTGAGGCCACCGGTGAGTCATGGTCACTCCCTGGAGCTCCCACTCCTCTGTGCCGGGAGCAGCCCTCACCCCCCCAAGACAAGTCTTCTTCCATCTCTGCTTTGGTTTCCTTCCACAGATCCCAGGCCCTGCCAGTGCCTGTCAGAAAGCTTTCCCAAACCCCAGCGACCTCAGCAGTGTCTCCATCAAATTCATTTCCCCTGGAGCCTCACAATGTGATCTCATTTGGAAACAGGGCTCTTATAGATAGGGCAAGAACTGAAATGAGATCACATTCTATTAGAATAGGCCCAAAATGCAGTGACGGAAGGGGATGCAGGGGGCCGTGGAAGAAATGGTGTGGAGATGGAGGAAGAGTTTGGGTTGAGGTGCTGGCAGGCTGAGGAACGCCAAGAACTGCCTGTGACTGCCAGGACACAGGACAAAGGCCTCAGAAGATCCACTCTCTGTGACTGCAGAGGGAACCAACCCCGCCCACACCTGGACTCTGACGGCTGGCCTCCTCAAGTGCGCAATAATATATTTCTGCTGTTCTAGGCCACTCTGTGCATGGTAATTTGCTATGACAACCCAAGAAAACTAATACACAAACTAAGTGGGAAATTTCTGGGTTTCAACCCACTGGAAAGGCAGGTATATCTGGGCAAGGTTCAGCCAGAGGACATCTGCCAACCACCGTGACACAGTCCCTGAGACCCCCATGGGAGCTCAGGAAGCCAGTGGCCCAGGGGATGCGGGTAGCAGGAAGAAAAGTGAAAAACAGCAAGGGAACTAAAAGTACCTCCAGCCAGATCTGCCAATAGACCACCACCTCCTGGCTGGCTAGAACAAATGTGCTCCCAGGGATGAAAAGAATGAGGTGGATTACCATCACTGCAGCTGGCTGGGCATGGGCAGCACTGGGCTGGATACAGTGCTATTGACTTTGGTTTTTCATAAATTGGATTTATATCACCTTTCTCTGGGGGTGGGGGTGTCTCACAGCAAAGCCAAAGCACACCAATGAGATCACAGGTATAAAAGTACTCAGGAAGTAGCCTACAAAGTTAGAGCATGTGTTAGGTTGAAAATTGTTCTCTTCAACTCCCTGTAGCTGATGGGCACAGTTCCATCAACTGTGCTGAGTGCAACAATTCATGCTGCACTAGTGTTAATAAGTCATTGAACCCAGTGAGGGGTCATCGATGAGCCCAAATTCAGCCCTGTTCTCACCAGGGCTAGGTGGAGGGATGGCACGTCTACACTGGGAGGGGTGACTTTGCTGTTCAAAGTGACATCTACGGGCACAGCCTGGAAGCTTGGAAGTTTGCTGAAAATATAGCATCTCAGGTCTTGCCTCGGATCTATGACTCAGAATCCACATGTTAACAAACTTCCCAGCAAGTTTATGGGCGTATTAAATTCTGAGAGGCTTTGGAATGAAACATGATCTTAGTTTATTCCAAAGCATGATTCTTACAATATTCCTCTGTAGCAAAATTATTGTATGATAAAAATACGAAAAACTGGGCTCAGAAGGGTTGGGTAACTTACCCAGTGTCCTGCAACTTGTAAACAGTTGGGTCAGATTCAAATTTTGACTTCAAACCCATCTCCTTAGCCACACTACCTTTTCTAAAGGGGGCTGACAGCAGAGGGGTCCCTTCACACCCTAAGAATCAGGAAGAAGTCGTGTCTGATACATCGCCTCTTATTGTATACTTGCTTTTTACTTTGGGGTATTTACAAAGTATGCCTTTAAATGCTTCTCGTAAATCTGTATATATTTACATTTTAAATGATTGAACAATGCCTTTTTAAGTAAAGCATTTTTTTCCTTAAGAAAATAAGGAAGGTCCAGGGGTCTTTCTGGGAGTCCCCCAAGCAAGCGCAAACATAAGCACAATGCTAAGCTCCTTCGCTCTGAGGTCTGGCTGCGTGTGTGCGCATCCCCAAGGCTGTGCGCGGGAAGCCTGGGCAGCAGTGGACCATGAGGCCAGGCGAGGCCTTTACAGGTGGGGTTCTGGTGGGGGTGCTTCTCCTAGGACCCCACTTAGCTCTTCCCGAGGGTCCATACAGAGGAAGCAGGGCCTCCTCCCTTCTTTCACGCTTTCTACGTGGTGACGTGGTCTCTTCCGGTCACGCTCAGTCCTCCGAGATGTGCTGTCTAGATGAGATAAAATACTATGGAGCCCTGTCAAAATCAGACACAGCAACAGTGCACCTCAGAAACAAAACCAAAATAAAAGATTGACCATAGCAAACAGGGACATAGACATTTTGTAAACAGGAAGAGATCAAGGGAGGAGGGAAGGAGGGGAGCGGGAGGGGAATAATAAAAAGAATTAAAATATGTTAAATTATAGGGATTTCCTCTAAAATGAATGTAAACGTTACATGCTGCAGACATACACTAACAAAAAAATTTTTTTTTTAAAAAATCAATGCTGGCATAATTTAGGCAGAAGTCAAGAACAATTTCCCACTCCAGACCCAGAACTGCTAACAAAATAGTTTGAAGTAAGTTGATTCTATTAAAAAAGATTTCATTATACGTAAACTGGGCAATTCTAAGGCAGATGCTGACCTTTGCTTTTAGAAATTTCTGTGTGCTGCTGAAGGCAGGACGAAGGCCAGGGGAATTACATCTAAGAAAGTGGACCTTTACTCTTAACCTTTAGCCTTCAAAAAGAGCGAAACATTTCTGTCATTTAGAAAGTGTGATTTGTTTTTACAGTTTTTTCCTTCAACAGAGAATGTGTGTAGTTCCTCAACCAATATTAAAAGCAATTAGAAATGCCTCAAAAATAATGATTTGGTTTCTGTTTTAGGAGAAGGTAGTGGCAGGATAATTCCAGACTCAGTAAGTCAATCTCTCATGTGGCCAGGAAACCTCAGGACCAGGGAACAGCCTGAAAGTCGCAGACTCAGTGCAGGGAATGGCTGATGTCCAGGAGGAGCTCGGGGCCACTCTGAATCCCCGTGGGTAAAGGTGCACATGCGGATCCCTGTCTTTCTCATATAGTTGCTTTTTATATCACCACAGAGATGAAAAAGAAATCCATAATCATAGTGTATTTTATCCTCACCTATATTTTTACCTTTTCTGGAATTCTCTGCTTTTTCTGTGGATTCCAATTACATTTGGGGTCACTACATTTCAGCCTGGAAACTTTCTTTTATTATTTCTTTTAGCAAGGAGCTGCTAGCCACAAATTCCTTATTTGTTCCTTAGACCTGGAGCTATCCTTATTTCTCTTTCATTTTTAAAGGCAAGTTTATTAAGATATAATTCACATGTACAATTCACCCATTCAAAATGTACTATTTAATTGTTTTTATAATAGTCAAGCAGTTGTACAACTATCACCACTATAATCAATTTTAGAGCTTTCTGCTTGCCCCAGGAGACTGGGTACCAGTTAGTGTGTGGGATAAAATTCAGTACCCCAAAAAGCTATGCTGAAGTTTGAAACCTCGGTACCTTGACTGTGACCTTATTTGGAAACAGTCTTGCACATGTCCTCCAGTTGAGATGAAGTCATCTGGATGGGCTCTGTTCCAACATGACTGCTATGCTCACAAGAACAGGCAGACCTGGACCCAGCCACACACACAGAGAATGCCGTGTGGGCCAGACATAGACACAGGGAGATGGCAGCAGTGACTGCCACTACGGAGCCACACGTAGGGTCCTCTGGGGGCGACTGAAAGCTACAAGATGCAAGGAAGCGTCTGGTCCCACAGGCATTGGAGAGAGCATGGCGTTGCCAGCACCTTGAATGTGCACTTCTCGCTTCCAGAACTGTGAGAATGTAAACTTGTTTAAGGCTGCCCACAGCCCTAAAGAGCTAAGGCAGTTGTTCCCCATTCTCTCCATGCTCTCCCAGCCCCAGAAGCCAGTGAATCTTCTATCTGCTCGGGTTTGCCTCTTCTGGACATTTTATACAAATGGAACTACCCAATATGGGGTCCTTTGTGATGACTTCTTTTTGCTTAAAAGAATGTTTTGTTTTCTTTGAAGCCCATCCATATTTTGGCCTGTCTCAGTACTTTAATCCTTATTATTAAAGCATATTAACTTATCCACTGCTCATATGATCATCATTTGAATTTTTTTACATTTTTTGTTTCAGTCCATTTCCTGTTGCTAATAAGCACAGACTGAGTAAGTTATAAAGAAAATAAGTTTATTTTGATTAATGACTCAGGTCCAAGGTCAAACAGCTGCAGTTGCTGGTGGCCTTCTTGAAGACAAGAGTCCCTAAGTGGCACAGGACCGATGGGGGACAAGCCAGGAAACTCAACCAAGCCAGTTCCATAGCAGACCCACTCTTGAGAGAATTGATTAACCCACTAGTCACATGAAGGGATTAATCCATTCATGAGCTGACCCCAGTCACCTCTTAATATCTCACACCAAGGGGGCTGGGGATATAGCTCAGTGGAATAAGCACCTGCCTAGCAAGCACAGGGTCCTGAGTTCGATCCCCAGTACCGCAAAAAAAAAAAAAAAAGCATAAATATCTCATACCAAGGATTAAACTTTAATCTGAGCTTTGGAAGGGGCAAGCATATTCAACCACAGCAGCTCTCACAGACCGGGTATCGTGCCTTTTCATGCGTCTTTCACAGCTGGGAGTGGAGCGGCTGGGAAACCACGCTTAGTCTCTGAGGAACTGACAAGGTTCCCAGGGAAGTGGCCAGTGTTTTTATTCCCACCAGTAACACATTGTATGATAGTAGCTTTCAGTTTTTAAAGGTAACCTCGCTGGATACAGGATTTGGTGTGGATATCTTTCTTCTTTTGGCATTTTGACTACATCACCGCATGGCCGCTGATCAGTATCTTTTTGAGAGAAAACTATTATTAGCACTGGGAGTTCCTTTGTGTGCAGTGAGTTTATCATTTGCTTCTTACAAGGTTTTTCTTTCACTTTGACTTTAATATTTTTACTGTAATGTATGGGGTAAAATATGTTTGGATTTCTTTGCATTTATCCTGCTCAGAGTTCATTGAGTTCCTTGGACTTGAAGATTGAGTTTTTAAAAATCAAATTTGGGGGATTTTTAGGCATTATATCTTTGAATATTTTTCTATTCTTCTTCTCTTTTTTATACTAGCACTATCATATGCATACACTGCTGTGCTTAATGGTGTTCCACATTTCTTAGTTTGCTTTTCTTTATTATTGTTTTTCTTTCTGTTCTTCAGATTGTATAATCCTTAGTGATCTAGCTTTAAGTTCACACTGGGAGCCTCACTAGTGAATTTTTAATTTCGTTCACTGTACTTAGTGATTGTAAATTTTCATTTGGTTCGTTTTCTCTTTTCTATCTCCATGTGGTTAAATCATTATTATGCTGCCTTCATTCCATTCTTTACTTTTATTTTTAGTTCTTTGAACATATTTATAATAGCTGTCATGAAGCTTTTATCAATTAAGTTTGACCTCAAGGCCCCTGAGCCTGCTTTGTTTATTTTACCATGTGTGGGTAACACAACATGTGTTTGTATGTCTTGTAACTTGTTGTCAAAGTTGCACATGCAGATAATGTACGACAGCAGCAGCTGAGGATACTAAGCTCTTCCTCTAGCCGACGTTCTCAGTTTGTTGCTCCTGTTGATTTCCTGATCACTTGCCTATTTGTTGAGGAGCTTAACTTGTGTGAATCTGTCAGGTCTACTTTCTCTACAGTATGTAGATTTGAACTCCTGGCTCAGTTCCTGTCAGTACCTGGAGGTTGTCCCTGGTGCAGTACAAGCCACTTATTGGTCAAAGGTTGTGCTTAAGCCCTTTCAGTTCTTTTATCTTTTACTGCCAGTCTGTCGGTCTCAGGTCCTCCTGGGGTACTTTGCCCCCCATACACACTGTCTTCCTTTACATGGAATTGCCTTCCTTTGCACGGGAATGCCATTCCTCCTCCAGGACTCAGTGTGTGCCTGCTCCTGGGGATAAGGAAAGCCGAGATGGGGAAGTGGGATGAATTGAGAATGGGTGAGTGATGTATTTCCACATAAGTTATTTTCAAAGAAAGCCCCCAAAGAGTCTTAAGATGAACTGTAATTTTAAATAAAGACTTTGCAGACACATTGTTTACAAGCATGCATCAAAATTTTATTTCTTGCTCTTTACAAGGCAAGAAAAAGTCTGCTTAAACATTTTTGGGTTAGTCAGTTGAATGGTTACCGCTAACTTCCCAGAAGTTCTTAATGTTTTAGCAGTATCATAAAATGGTCATGCACCTTCATCTGGAATGTGAACTACTTCCCAGAAGAAGACTGTGCCCTACATCAGGTCTGAAGTTCTGCTGGAGACCAGATTGGATGACGCTTCTTTTCAGGAGACTATCAAGAGCTAGTCTGGGCCTGATGGCCTGATGTTCTCTTCTCAGCTGCTAACATTTCTGGATTTTGTTTTCATTCATCCAAGCACTATTGAATGCCTACCCTATGACTGAAAGAAGATGTAATGAAGGTATAAAGCAATCCTTTGCTCACCCAGGAGCCCTCAGTCTTTGGGAGACATGGCTACATGTACACACGAGTTTATATGGCAGCAAAACTCTGCCTTGGGAGTGCTGTCCAGTGGCTGGGCAGCGATGTAAAGGACTCAGGCTTGCTTGGCCTCACAGTGGCAGCAGGCACAAGAAGGAGCACAGCATTAGCTTAAAGAAGAAATATTTTTGTTTTAGATGACTGCAAAGAGCTACCAGGATATCTAGACCCTCTGTCAGCAGAAGATGACCAGGGATACTAACCGGGTCTGTCTGTCTGTGAACCTAGCATGAGCAACGAGGTGGAGGAAAGAGGTTTGTGGGGCTGAGTTATACAGAGGTCCTTGGGGATGTGGGCTGATGTCGGATCTCAGTAGGGAGTGCCTGGTCAGATGACTCTAGATAGTACCTTCAGTTAGAAAACACCAAAAAGAAAAAGAGACTGTGGACATAGATAAAAATGACTGTAATAGCACTGGCAGGAAATGATTATGAATCCAGGAACAATGTGAAGCCTGTTGGCCATAGAATACTCTGGGATGGATTTAGAGCCAATTTCTTCTTTCTTGCAAACATTTTATAAGTGGTTGGGTTATTTGCACATTTACAAACATAATTAATCAATCAGCTAGAGCATGGCAAATGCCTGACAGCCATAGTTAAAATGCTTCAGGGATTCAAGAAAGTATAGTGGAATATGACTAACTGGAAAAATCAGGAAATGTTTCAAGGAGAAGGCCACTTTTTGGGTGAGTTATAAGACTGCAATGAATAAATGCTGAGATGGGGCAGGCACCAAAGACTAGAGAAATAGGATAAGCAGAGATTGGGAGTAAGAACACAAAAGGACAAAAATGGAAGGTGGTGAGGTCTGGCCCCAGCAAGAGATTAGATGGAAAAGAAACACTGGGATCAATTCAGGGAAAACAGCATCCGGTGGAACTGGGCTGAATTTCACACGTAATCAGAGGTACGGAGATTGTATGAGCAGAGAAAGGCTCATCTGCCACAGCTCAGCCCTGAAGAAATAAGTGGGTGGGAGCTCCTCTAACAGCTGAGCTGTGCCGGGCTATGCGTGCTAGCTGGGTGGGAACCCCGACCACACAGGGTGGGGAAGTGTGAGTGCACCTCACAGATGCATAGCAGCTAGGCTCCACAGGAGCCTCTAAGGACTAGCTGAAGGGACAAGGGAGAGGAGAGACGTAACAGTAAAATCAGAAAGTTGATAGGGATGATGGCATCATTATAAGAATTTGGAAATCTTAGATGAAGAACAATGTGGGCAGCGACAGTTGGGGAAGGAGGGTCAGTTCGGGATATAGCCAGAATGGGTCTTGAGATTGGCAAATCAATCAGCAGAAGTAGCTGGCAGAAGAGGGAGCTTGCTTCTTTGGAAGGATGTATTCTTCCCTGGCTCCTTTCCTTTTCTCTGGGTTCTAGCTGCCACAGGTGAGCCACTTTCCCTTTGTCGTGCCCTGGCCTAAAAGCAATAGAACCTACTGACCATGGACTGATCCCTCTGACACCATGGGCTACAGAAAATCTTTCTTCCTTTATATTGTGATGTCAGGTATTTGGCCCCAGCAACAGGAAAGTAACTAACATACTTACCTCACAAATAGACAGATTTGCTAAAAACAGATCATCTACCTAAATGTAAGATCCAAAGCTATAAAGAAGATACATAAGAGTATCTCCTCGGGACCTTTGGTTGGCAATAGATTCTGAGATGCGACACCAAAAGCAAAGCAAAGAAAATAAACTGGACTACATGAGCATTAAAAACTTCTGGGCTACAGAGGACACTATTACAAAGGTAAACAGACACCAAATAGGACAATATTTGTAAGTCATATATCTCATAAGGGACTTCATTGTAGAATAAAGAACCCCCACAACTCAATAATCAAATGATAAGAGTGCAGTTTAAAAATAAACCTATGATTTGAATTGATGTTTCTGCAAAAAGTTACACCAATGACTGATAGGTACTTGAAGTTCATCACTGTTAACCATCAGAGATGTATGACACAAAGCCACCGTGATGCTGCTTATACACACTGGACTGCTCTAGCCAGAAAGACAGATGGTCACAGACAGTATTGTGGTTTCTATATAGATTTCCCCCCAAAGCCTCGTGTGCTCATAGGCGGGGTTTGGCGAGGAAATGTGATCACGGATATGCGATACTCATCAGTGGATTAGTTCACCGATAAACTTACAGCTAAGTGTGGTGTTGAGCAGCGAAGCCTGGCTGGGGGAGCAGCATGGAGGGGCCTGTTGCCCTCCCCTCCCCTGAGCTCCCTCCCTGCTTCACCTGCTATGCCATGAACAAGCCTCCTCTCTGATGCCCCTCTGCCATGCCGCCTTCCCTTGGAGCCAGCCAATTATGGGCTGAAAGCTCCACAAACCATGAGCCAAAATAAACCTCCCTCCTTTAAATTGTGGGTCTCAGACACTGTGTCCCTGTGATGAGAAAGTAACTGAGAAAGCAGTGAGTGGGACATAGAGAAATTGTCACTTTCATATGTAGGTAGGCTTATAAAACTACATGATAAATAAAGAACTGATACATGCTACAACATGGATAAACCTGAAAAGCGTGCTGTGTGAAGGAAGCCAGTCATGAATGGCCACCTATTGTACAGTTCAGTTCTCATGAGATCCCCAGAACAGGCCAATCCATAGACAGTGGACTGGTGATGGAGACTGCTGTGAAGTGGTTCTCAGAAGGATTTAACATCAACCAAACTGGTTTTCCATGTTTATTTGGGAGATGCCCAAAGCTTAGGTACCTTTTCTTGAGATGGGCAGTGGATTCATAGTAAGTGAACCTCTATGAGTCATTGGTCCCCACTGGGGCCTGTACTGGCTTGTGAAGTTGGGATGCCTCAGAGATCAAGATAAGGCCATGGCTGAGGACTTTTGTCCCCAACCCCAGTTAACTAAAAGGAGACTATAGCTGCCTACCTGGAACCAGTGTGGGCTAAGGGTTGTGTATGCTGCCTGTGGGTTCTGTGTATGTCTGGACAAGATACAAACAGAGCCCCCAGGCAGTCTGGGTCTTTTGGGAAGGGAATGCAGGGGCTCAGGTCCCCAGAGACAGAAGGGTGCTGGCTCCTGGTAGGCACATCCTCTTGGTCCCTTAAAATCCTCGTTTTGGGCATGGTTGTGGCAGGAGCAGGCCTAAATGAGCTCTTTAGTTTGGATCTTTGAGAACAGAAAATACACATGACTAGGACTTGCAGAGATGCCTCCATCTTATAATTAATGTATTTGGGAAACGGAAATTCAAATAACAATAACTTGGCTTAGAAGGGATTCAATGGGAGAATTCTTTAGAAATGAAAGAATCTGTTCCTTCATGTAGAATCCAACTTCCTGGGGAAATGACTCAGTCTGTAGGTTTTCTGCAATCCTGAAATGACAAAATTACACCAACTTGCCTGTTAGGAGACTTTAAAATAGCACAGAATACCAGAACACTGTAGACTGGCATTGCCATGTGTAGTGAGTGAGGAGGAGGTACTGATGTCTTGTTCATCTCTGGGTAATCCGCACAACACAGCAGAGCAGCTGGCTTGTGGCTGGCTTTTGAATGAACAAAGCCAGACAGAGTTACCTCCGGTGTCTGGTATCTGAAGGGGACTGGTGCTAGGACCCATTCTGCATATCAAAATCTAAAGACATTCAAGTCCCTCATATGAAACAGTGTAGCATTTACATGGAATCTATGCGTGCCCTCCTGTATTTTTTGTTTTTTGATCCAGGGTGTTGCTATGTAGTTCAGACTGGCCTTGAACTCACTATGTAGCTCAGGTTGGCCTTGAACTCATGGCAGTGTTTCTGCCTCAGCTTCCTGAGTACCAGAGCTATAGGTACCTGACGCTATCCCTGGCCATCTCCTTGATTCCTATATCCTCGAGATTACCTATCATACTAAATCAGCGTAAATGCCATAAAATAGTGATTGCACTGTATTGTTTAGAGGATACTGACAGGAGAAAGACCTCTGCATGCTCAGTACAGATGCAACATATTCTTTGACTATTTTCCACCAGTGAGGGGTTGCATCTCAGGATGCAGAGTGCAAAAGTATGAAAGATTGACAGTAAAAACTCACAGACAGTCGCAACTTTTGCACGTGTGCAGAGGAGCCCCACATCTGGGTTGGGAATGCCCAGGTCACAAATGAACACATGTCAATGATGAAGAGTGTTGAGAATGTGGGCTACCCTTCTTCTCAAATGTGCCAACTTCAGTGTATGCCCTTCTCCCAAAATCTTACTACAGTGAATGTAGCTTGTTTTTTAGGTAAATACTGTGAATGCATGCAGTTGTTGTGAAGAGATAACAAAAAAATCTAGGGAAATGGAAACCAGATGAAGGTGTTAAGCACCTAGCACTACTACTAAGCACTCAAATAACAATAACTTGGTGGGCAAGGAATGGGTCTCCAGACAGCAGGAATGATGTCTGGTGAGTGGAGAGAATTGAAAGTTCATATCTTCTGAGGCAGCAGTGAGTGGAGTTAGACCTCAGAACACCTTACAGCCTCCCCCTGGGTTGACAACCATTGAGAACCCAGGCAGCCCTGGAGTCCAGTAGAATGTGTGTGAGTCACAGACCGGCATTGCCATGTGTAGTGCATGGCTCATGGCTGGCTTTTGAATGAACCTAAGTCCTCAACCTCCACAAGCACCTTCCTTTGTCAGAACTGAGTAATTTGCTTCCATGCTGAGGAATGTGTCTCTTGGAAATAAGTATGTTAGGTGAAAATCTACACACTGAATGGTGAACCCTCCAGTCTGTTCACCTCTCAGAGCACAGCAACCAGACTTGGGGTCAGGACGTCGTTTCAGACAGAACAGGCTCACAGAGAGAAAAGGCCTACAGTGACAAGCACTTGAAGTCCCATAACAAAATAGGCCAGCATTTGGTAATGTTGCTATACCACAGAACTTTAAACCCTAAAAGAGAGCCTTGCTCTTAAGAAAAAAAAGAAAAAAGGAAAGTTAAAAGGCAGAGTTATATAGGACTTACCTTGATATAAAACAGAAAGATTAAAAAAATGAAGGAACTTGGGAGAATCAGAGATTATACAAAGAACAGAAGAACAATTTTATGAAACTTTAAAATAATACATATCTTCAGGAATCTGAGAAAAATCTTTAGACTAAGAACGGGATACTTTAAACAAATATTTTGAGAACAAAAGGAATGTTTAAACATGCAATACTGAGGTAGAGAAAATTGAAGAAATTCCACCAGGTATAGACTTTTTTAAAAAGTTGTAGAAATTAGGTATCAAAAGAAAATTAGGTAATCATTCAGGCTGTCTAATATCTGGCTAAAGGGGATTTAGAAAGCAAGAACAGAGAAAATTGAAAGACAGTTGCCCAAAGGGTTCTTATAGAAAAATTTCCAAAACTAAAACACATGAAGTTTCAGACTGAAAGACTCTGAAGGACCCAGCACAATGAAAGGAAAATACCCACCTCAACAACAGCAGGAGTAAATGCAAGATAATAAATTCTTTGGGAAAGAAGATCATACCTAAAGAATGAAGAATCAGAATAGCATGTGATTTTTTTTAAAATGCAGACTAAAAGACAGTAGAGTAATAATGCCTTTAAAAAAAGAATGACGCTCTATCTAAAATTGAATACATAGACAGTACTGGTGAGGTATAAGGGTAAAGACAAAACTTTATTCAAAGGTGCAAAAGAAACTCTCCCATGAACCTTTTCTTAGGAGGCTATTGAAAGATGTACTCCAGGCAAACATGGAATGAATTCGAAAAAAGACAAAGTGGAACACAGTGAAGAAGTAAAGTCTCATGATTAGAGGTTGTAGTTGACCAGGAGAACTATGAACCTAGCTTTTTCTTTCTTTCTTTTTTTTTTTTTGAATAAAGTTTTTCCTTGAACATATTTGACCATTGTAGATTTAGCACTTGGTTAAATCCATGAAGTGTACACTTTGGAAAACTGATTTAAGAGCATTAGACATTCATATATAGAAGGAACTGCAAATATTTAACCTTAAAGTTGAAAACCAAAGACAGAAGAAAGGACCTTCAAGTAAGTAAAGTATTTTATAAATTCTCACATTACTTGTTGAGAGAACATAAGAAAATTGGGCTCAAAATTAGATCAGACCAAAAGAACTATGTAGGAACCCAGGCTGCTAAACAGTGATTCTTTAGAGGATTGGAAAAAAATAAAAACCAGAACAAGTATCTCCTTTAAAGAAACCTGAAATGCAGCTAGAGCCCCCTAGGACCTGGGGGCTCTTTGTTACAGTAGCTAATATACCTATCCTGACTATATTGCAAATGCAGATAAAGAGGCTTTGACAAAACTGAGTGGTGAGTACAAAAGTACTTATATTCTCTTCGGTTTGCTACATAAAGTGTTTCATAATAAATAAAGCGGGATGTTCAATGCCTCGAGGAGCTAAGAAATCCACTATAGGAGACAGCTTAGAAGAAGCAAGTAAATAGGAAGAATAAAGTGTACGCAAGGGATTTGTCTCTTTAAAAACAAGTAGTTGTGAGATGACTTAGCCAAACAAAAAATAAGGCTACTTGTAGAAATTATACTCCTTCATTGGTCAGTTTTCTTCCCAGAGAAGTTCTTTCATGAAAAGAATAGGGAATGTGTATGATCCCAGGCAGGCCCGGGACTTGCTGTGCAAGGAATGGGTCTCCAGACAGCAGGAATGATGTCTGGTGGGTGTGCTTTGGCAAATGATCTGGGGGTGGGAGCATTGCTAGACTGATTCCTGAGTATTTTTTACTGTATCCCCTGAAGATGAGTAAACAGAGAAGGAATTTACTGTTTTTCCTTCTTTTGACAAAATTGACCTTTCAAATCATGATAGTGGAAAAGTACTATTTCTGAAACAGGCTTTAGGAAATGTGGACATAATCTGTCCATGCAGGGAAAGGTATGAACGGTGCCCAGGCGACTTTCACCTTGATTTGTCTAAAGGCATAAGTCTAGGGACCAAGACTGCTCAGGACATAAGATGCTTAAAACTGTTTCTACTGAGCTCTTCCAGAAGAGCTCTGCCTGGAACTCCCTGTAAATTCAGAGCCTTGACACACAAAAATTTAAGGACAAGGTAAATTCACTGGATGTCCCTAAGTACCTCGGTGGCTAGGAAATAAGAACATCTATTGGGGTGGGGAGAGACTTCCTCTGAGCTCACTGCTGGTGCTGGGATGGGGTCTTAGTACATTTTCCTTCCATGGTGTGATATTGGACACAGCACCTAGCCACAGTGACCAGCCCAGAAGGTAGAAAGTGAAACTCTCAGAGCTCACGCTGCAGATCAGTTGGTTTCCACCTCTGCCTCAAACTTTTGTTCTTCTGTTCTCAAGACGCTGGCAGAGCTGCCGTCACTCACTGCAGTCATAGCTGGGGACTGTAGGGGGCGCAGAAGGAACCACAACAGCGGGGTAGAAGAGCTGCGACCCGGGTCTGCCCAGGAGGTATACATTTTTATGGTAGGAATTCCTGGAGCCCGAGAGGGAATCAGAGACATTTTCATGGAGGAAGTGATATTTGAACTAGATCTTCTGGTAACAATGTACCTTTTCAGGAAAGGTCAAGTTATTGAAAATCAGTAAAGTGCGTACAGTGAGTTGGGATTAATCAAATTTTATGCCCTGCTTAGGGTATGCTTTGTGTTTTCAATGGACTATTTTTAGCAAGCAGAAAGGTACACAGAAGAATATAGCAAGTGCTGTTGTGCCCATCATAGCCTTACATATAGTATTTGCTTTTGGTCTTAATATCACATAGACGCTTCCTAATAGCCATCCATTTCAGATTCCTTCTTTCCAGAGGCAGTCACTTCCTCAGGTTTCTAATTGGGAATCTGTATCTTCTGTTTATTTCCAGCCTGTTCCCCCATGCCCCAGGCCAGATGCTGCTCTTAGACCCTTCACTCTTTCCTGGGAGCCTCTGAAGAGTTCTCCCTTTAGGACTCCCCTTGAAGGAAAGGCAAAAGCCTGCTGGCCTAGTGTCTCATTCCTGCCTTTTCCAGAAAGCTTGGAACCTGAGGGGTAGAAAGAAGGAAAGAAGGAAGAATTAACTGTGAAACACCCTCTGGCTCCTCCATTTATGCAGAGACTGCTCTGGATCTGAAGTGGACACTCCAGAAACTACGTTTAGGGAGGCCGAGGCAACCACAGCACCCCGCAGTCTTTGCAGTGCTACCGCAGACAGGATTCAGCCTCACGGAGCCCCTTGCCTTGCTGGTAAAACAGACTCCACCACCGGAGCTGAAGTCCCACCCCCGTCAGGGAGGTGTGTGAGCCCCCGGGACAGCTCCTTGGCACCTCCACACCTGTCCTCTACTAAACACTGCGTAGCCGGCCAATAATTATTGACTTATTTGTCTTCTGCACTGAACTGAGAACTTTAAAACTTGACACATACTGCACATATTTATGGGGTACAGTGTAACAATTTGATAAACAAATACAGCACGATGATCAGATCAAAATAATCACCCTTTCCCTCTCCTTAAACGTACTACCTCTTGGTTTTGAACTCTTCTAGTTCCTTATAAAATTATGACAAGTTGTTATAATCACCCTACTGTGCTATAGAATACTTAGACCCACTCCTTCCACGTAACGATATTTTGGTTCCCATCCACTCCTCTCCTTTCTTCCACCCTTCTCCCCTCTGCCTTTCATAGCCTCCTGTGGCCACCATTCCACAATCTACTCCTGCGGACTTTTATATTTACTGTGTGAGTGAGAACGTGCAGTCTTTGTCTTTCTGTGCATGGCTTATTTCACTTAGCACAGTGTGCTACATATACTCCCGTGATCTTTTTAAGAATAGCCCTGTCACATGATACGTGTTCTATAAATACTGAAGAACTCAACTAATCAAACATAAACATATATGTGACAATGTATTCACACACATGTGCACTTCATTATATTTAAAACATACAAACAACCAGCAGGTGCAGTTCTCATTCGTAATACAAATTAGCATCAATGGCATTAGTATCCAGAACCATCTCAGCATTAGTGGTTCTTTATTATTATTTTATGAAAAAAGTAAAACAAAATATCATAACAAAATAAGAGGAGAATAACAATAGTTAATATACTGTGTATTGTTATCTTCAAACTAGTTATTTGGAGTATAAGATATGGGCATAAAAAATTCTCCAAATGACATTAGCACAAACCAAAGAGAAACTAGGAGGATAACTATCTTGTATGTTTTTCCCTTTTCCTTTCCTTCCTTTCTCTCTTCCCCAACCCTAGTTCCTCTTTTCTTATGAACAATGTCTATTTCATAATATCTATTGTACATTTTGGTTCTTATTTTGTCTTTCAGTGTCTCACACTAGGAGACAATAGAATGTTTACACGTGAATCTTATCTATTTCACTTGTGAGTATGGTCTCAATCTGCATCCATTTACCTATGAAAGTGTCAGGTTTATACTTCTTTATGGCTCAGTAGCACTCTGTTGTATAAAAACACCACATCTTTTTCATCCATTCCTCAGGTGATGGGCATTTGGGCTGTTTCCAACATTTAGGTATTACAAACTGTACTGCTATACATATGGGTACACATATATTGCTGTGGGGTGATGTTTTTAATTCTTTTGGGAAGATATCCAGAAGGGGAATAGCTAGATCAAATGGGACCTCCAATCCTAGTTTTTTGAGGACTCTTCACACTGATTTCCACAGTGGCTGCACCAGTCTACACTCACACCAAGAGTGGATCAGGGTTCCTTTTTCCCCACAGCCCCTTCAGCATTTGTTATTGGTGAATTTCTTGATGATAGCCACCCTTTCTGGAGGGAGATGGAATCTCAGCATTGTTTTAATTTGTATCTCTTGAATGACCAGTGATGTTGAACATTTTGCATATATTTATTTGCCATTTGTATTTCTTTATCTGATAAGTGCATAGTCATCTCAGATTTCCATTTTTTGACTGGGCCCTTACATTTGGAGGAAGTCTGACTTTTTTTCAATCCTTTGTATGTTCTAGATATAAGTCCTTTGTCTGAGGGGACAACTGGTTAAAACTTTTTCCCATTCTGTGTGCTGTCTTTTGACCATGTTGGTGATTCTTTTCTTGTGCAAAACCTTTTTAATAAGGTGAGATCCCAGTTGTTAATTCTTTCAAATATTTCCTGTGCAATCTGGGTTTTGTTCATGAAGTCTCTGCTTGCACTTAGGTCTTCAAGATTTCTACCTGTTTTCTCTTCCAGTAGATTTAGTGTTTCTGTTTTAATATCTAAATCTGTGATCCATTTTGACTTTAGCTTAGTGCATGGTGATAGACACAGACATGGGTCTAGTTTTAGTCTTTGGCGTGTAGAGAGCCAGTTTTTCCAGCACCATTTATTAAAGAGGCTTTCTTCCTTCCAGTGAGTGTGTTTGGCCCCTATATCAAAAATAAGGTGGCTGTCCGGGAGCACCTTTCTGGGGCGGACTCAGGCAGTGCTTGGGGGCAAACCCTGAGAACTCGACCAGGCCTCTGGGAGCGCCTTGCTGGGGTGGAGCCCAGCGGTCCTCAGGGTTGCCCCTGAGGACTTGACTGGGCCCCCGGGAGCACCTTGTTCAGGCAGAACCTGGTGGTCTGTGGGGGCAACCCCATGAACTGGTCTGGGTCCCTGGGAGCATCTCATTGAGGTGGGGCCTGGCGGTCAGTGGCATGAACCCACACACTAGACTAGACCCCCGAGGGCCTCAAGGGCTTATCAATCGGGTATGATCATAGTGTATTTGGTTCCCTGGCTATGTACTGTCTTTGAGGATGGGTGCTTTTCAACCATAGTGATTTGAGTGCACCCATGTTTGTTACAGCATAATTTGAAGCAGCCGTGTGCCTTCCCAATGTGAGAGCCCGAGGGAGTAAATAAACCAAAAACTATACTTACAGTCAGAGGGAAGACAATTGATTGGATGGGAGAACAATGGAGATGCGGGTGGAGAAAGCTATGATTAATGGAATGTGCCGTCATTTGTATAACCGAGTAACAATAGTGAAGATGTCATTTAGTAATACAGCATCCATTTTTAATTACCCAATATCTGCTCTATAATTCTGTGTTTCCTTTATCGTTTATGCATTATACTGATTTATAACTAAGAAATGCAAAGACATTATGTAATACAATAGCCATTGTAAATCCCCTACTGCCTTCTGTATAATTGTGCATTTCCTTCACTGTTTTTGAGATAACTGAGTAACAAATATGAAGATGATATTATGTAAAACAGCATTCATTGTCAATCCCCTACTATCTTCCTCATAATTTGTGTATTTCTTTAATGTTTTTGTGTTATTCATGTTTATATTCTTTTATCTTTAAAAAATGATAAGGTGGTTGAGTGTGTTTGGAGTTGTGTCTGCATCTTCTAGTCTGTTCCACTGATCTTCTGGTCTGGTTTTGTTTTGTTTTCCAATATGATGCTTATTTTATCATAGTAGCACTGTAGTATAATTTCTAAGATTGTGATGCTCCTGGGCTTACCTTTGTTGCCCAGAATCGCTTTTTTCTATTCTAGGTCTCTCCTGTTTCCAAATGTATTTTAGGAATATTTTCTCTGGTTCTGTGAGGTATGCTAATGGTATCTTGATGGGGATTGCATTAAATCTGTATAACAATCTTGGGAGTATGGCCATTCTCACAATGTTGGGTCTTCCTATCCATGAGCAAGGATATCATTCCATTTTCTGACATCTTCTTCCATCCCCTTCTTCAGAGCACTATAATTTTCAATGTATGGATCTTTTATTTCCTTTGTTAGATTGATTCTTAAATATTTCATTTTTTTGGATCCTATTGATTCGTGAAGGGGGTGTGGTTTTGCTAATTTCTCTCACAGTGAATTTGGTGTTTGTGTACAGGAATACTATTGATTTTTGAGTGTTGACTTTGTATCTAGCTACACTACTAAATTTGGTTATTAAATCTACAAGTCTTTTGGTGGAGCTTTTGTGGTCCTCTATGTAGAGTATAATGTCACCCACAAATAACAATAACAATTTCTTCTTTTTCCTATCTTATTCCTTTCATTTCTTTCTGTGTCTAATTGCTCCTGCTAATGTTTCTAGAGCTATATTAGGTAAGAGTGGTGATAGTGGACATCCTTGTCTTGTTCCTGATTTTAGAGTGAAAGCTTCCCGTTTCTGAACATTTAGGAGGTTGCTAACTACTGGTTTGTCATAGACAGCTTTTATCAGATTGAGGTAAAGACCATCTATTCCAATTTTCTGTAGGGTTTTTATCATGAATGGCAGACTTTGTCAAATGCTTTTTCTGTGACTATTGACAGGATCAAGTGGTTTTCATCTTTGGCTCTGTTGATATGGTGTATTACATTTATTGATTTGCATATGTTGAACAATCCTTGCATCCCTGGGATGAATCCTATTTGGTCATGGTGTATAATCTTCTTGATTATTTGGGGTAAATTCTGTTTGCCCGTATCTTATTGAAGATTTTGGCATCTGTGTTCATTAGGGAGATTGGCCTGTAGTTTTCTTTTTGATTGGGCCCTTCTCTGCTTTTGGTATCAGAGTAATAATATTAGTGTTTCTGTAACTCACTTAGAAATGCTCCTACAATGGTGACTAGATTTTCAACCTCTGAAATTTCGCCGTTGGAGGTCTAATTTGAGTATTATCATTCACTTGTCATGGCAAATTATTTAACATCTTTGTTTTGGATTTCTCATCTGTAAATTTACCTGATGAAAACAAGCTGCCCCAGGGCAACAATGTCTTTTTTATTCATGAATCCAGCAACATACCTGGAATAAGTCTGGGCCCACAGTAGGTATGTAGTGTACAATATAAACAGTAAAGCATGGATGAGTCCACCTGCAACCTTTTAGGACTAGGGACTGTTTGATTCAGTGTGCATGTAAATACTCAGCTTGATGCCTGGCATTTTTAAAATCATAGCTTTGATTTATATTTCATGGCTAGAAATACCATCATACTAAAACAGCCTTTACTTTGGTTTCAGCTCCTGGATTTCCCCACACCAAGGGGGGCCATAAACTTGGCTTTTTCACAGAATATGACCCAGCTGAGGGCCACTGACAGGCTTCTCGGGGCGACGGGCTTTATGAGATGTGAGTCCTCGGGTAACATGCTGAGAAGACTTGGCCCCTGGGCACATCTACACCTCTTTATTCTATGAAGTTTTCCAGGCACAAATGTACCCAGCAAAATCCAAACAATGGTTGAGAAATGCTACAGCTGTAAAGAATTACATGAGTGGAAATTTTTGACACTTTAGCATGATGTGGGAGGACCAAATGCCAAGCATGCTCCAGATTAAGAAAAACAATAGGCAAAATGCTGCTCTGCGGGGAACTGCACAAGCATATGGGAAACATTAGATGATGTTAAGAACAGGTTAAATAATTTAGCTGTGTGGTTTGCAAATCCCTTTAGCCTCAACACGTTTAAGCATCTCATTCAAGCTGCTGCTCTTTTAAGTAACATTTATAATTTTTCAAAAGTTTATTTCCTTTTTCCTGATTATAAAAGTTCATTATGAAACTCTGAAAAATACCAGAATAATGATTAAGAAATGTGAAAACTTTGCCTGCACCATAAATGACCACTACTGACATTTTAGTAATCATCCTTCAGGATTTTAAAATATATGTATACTTAAAAAAAAAAAAAAAGAAGCTTTGACCATATTGCAAAGAATTGAGCATGGTGTCATTTCCACCTACACCGTATGCATCCTTATGCTTCCCGTTCTCAGAGTCTTCTTCAGTTTGTGCTATGTATAATGCCTAAAATTTTTAGCTGCACTTAACTCGAGGAATAGGGAACAGAATGTCTGCTCCATGCTTCTGGAAGTGAGAGAGAATCCCCATTTCTTTTGAGAGGTCAAATATAATATGACTTGTTCTGATGCCCATCCTCATGAATGAATCTACTGTGCTCATTAGGATGAATACCAGCTCTCACAATTAATCCTCAAGCCATTTTAGAAAGAGAGAAAGATGTAGAAGGTAAGGATTGTAGATGGGGCAGCACTCAATAAATGCATTCACAGTGAATAAACCAGAGCTATACAAACATCAGTTATTTCAAAAACTAACTGTGATTCCCTTTGAAATAAAAAGTAAATCTCTAAATTAAAATGATTTTAAAATGTATGTGATGTTAATGTCTCTACTGCCCTATTCCTCTGGATGTGAACTATTTGCTTGAATTGGTTTCTAAAAAATGTCCTATGGAAATACAAGTAATACCTGACCTCACTGAGTAAATAAACAAAGACCTTCACATCCCACACAGGCCCAGGTGCAGAAAAGTGGCAGATGGAATATGAATAAAAACAGCCATATAAAGTGACCTTCAGTGAGTCCCTATCTCCTTTTCTCTTATCTGGTCCTAAATTGCAAATCAGAACTAATTTTATCACCATCTATTGTTAAGTCTCCATCTGAGAAGTGGGGATTGAAACAATTCCCATCATAGCCAACCTAAGCTATCACTATCTTTTTCAACACATCTCCACCTTCCATCAGAGATTTTTTTTTTTTTTTAATTACAGGTGTGCTTCACCATGCCTGGCAAGCAATGCTTTTCAAAAGCCCTATAAACATTGTTATTTAAGTCTTAAATATTCACTCACTTCCTCAAAACTGTACAAACCAGATCTTCATTTCATGAGACTTACTGTCACTTTCCATAGAGTTTCAGCCTGCAGAACAGCCTCCTAAGGTCACACAGAGCTCTCTTGAAAAGAACGAGGGGCAGAAGTGCTTAAAGGGGACAACACTCCTCCATAACTGAATTTTCAACCTGTTCCTAACCAAAAGGAATAGCTTCAAAAATAGGATCTGAGAAACAAGGTCACGTGATGTACTTTGTTGAGCTATGGAGTTGGAGAAGTCTGAGCAACACAAAATTTCAGTTTGATAAATCTGAACCTCCTGACCAGTAAGATGTAGAATTAGAGTGAGGGGTTTGGAGTGTGGAGCACTAGGGGGAAGCCTCCTTCAACTTCCCATGCTAAAGCAGGCTTCATCAATAAATAACCCATGCCTGCTTTTACAGATAAGTCTGGGCAGGAACATAGCTCAGTAAACAGACTAAATGTGAAGAAAGGATACGTATATTTATAATGAAGCTCTTTTGAAAGCATGGGCTGAAAGCAAAATTGTTTCAATGTTTGTATTTGCTATCAACCTCTTTAAATAAACTCAGCCAAGTCTCTCTGAATAACAATGTGAATAATCAAATTATGAATTACACCAAAGCCCAGCCAAGTATTAGTTGCCTCGCTTACTTCCTATTTACATTCTGTGCCATGCTTCACACTGGTGCTTGGTGCTTGTGGAGCGTTGTAGTAAATGACAAGTCTATGTGGCTGGTGCTCTCCTTCTCCTCCATCTCCTCTCAGAGGGGATCTCAAAGGCAGGGTGAGTCACAGTCATCTTTGTGCTCTGAGGGTGAAGTGCAGTGTCTGAATATAGCTCATGAAGTGAAAAAAAATGGATGGGTGAATAAACGAACCAATGGAGAATAAATTAGCAAATTTTGGGTCACATGCTCTTTGCTAGTCAGAAGTTTTAAGATATAACAAAGACAGATATAAGCCAAGATGTGGTTTTTCCAGAGCAGTAGAAGGACCACAGCTGTAACAAGCGGTCACCATATTTGTCTTATTTTTGTATGCTTTTTTTCTAATTCTTCCTTATTTTCATTTTTATTGGTCTGTGATTGCAGTACATAATGATTACTTTCATTGTGGGATGTTGCTACGTGCACACAATACATTTCAATTTTTTAACTTTTCCTTCTGCTCTCTCCACCCCCCCCCCCGGTCCCTTTCCTATTTACAAAAGATCTATTTCCCTATTTCCTATCATCATTTATATTGCACTTAATTTATTTATACTTTGAGTTCCTTGTTTAAGAGAAAGCATGCAAAATCTGAGCTTGTGTGTCTGATTTATTTCATTTAATGTTATTGTCTCAAGATGAATCCACTGCATAAAGGCTTGAGATACGTGATTCTAGAACACATGGCATGCTAACAACTGATATATTTTCTGTGTTTTGGTTGGGTGGGTGGTTGGTTGTTTTGCCTCCAATGAAAATAGGGTAGATCCAACACAACCCGATAGAAATACAATGAGACACAGGCAGGACCAGTCACCCAGCAGTGGGAAAAGGCCAAAACAGCAGTAAGAATTCAGACGCTTTCCCAAGGGCCACACAGAGCCAGTGGTTGGGCAGGCACTGTGCTCCAGCACATGGACACATGGAACGGAAGTGGGCAGGTGGAGCTCCCACTTTATCTTAAAGTGCTTGAGTTGAACTCCAGGAACAGAACAGTCATTTCACTGCCAATTTCCTGGAGTGGCATGAGGGAAGAGCCATCCAGTCACACTAGACTGTCAGCAGGTGGGAGCAGACGAGGGGGAGTTTTGCTGAAAGGTTGGAGCTGGGACCACATGGACTCTACCAGTGGCCACCAAAAGCCAGCCTTAGCCTTAAATACAAAGGACTGGAAGTATCCCAGGTCTGTGACAAGCAGAGCAGCCTTGGCCAGCAGTGGGATGAGGGCATTCCCCTGCCCCATGACCAGCATGGAAGGGGAGTCAGTTGTGTAGAATGAAGGAAGCTGTGCAAAGTCCAAGCAACCCCAGGCTCTCCCTACCCAAGGGTGCCACGGCAACTGGGAGAGTGCCATAGAGATAATCACCATAAGAAGTGAACACTAGAACATTGTCAGCTGAAGACCAGTCCCAGCCACCACGTCCAGAGGCCAAGATCAGCCCCATACCTAGCACAGATCCTGCTGCAAACTTGGCGGGATTATACAGCCTATTTCTGGGCTCTGGCTTGGATACTACCACAGAACTGTGGACACCAGAGAATTTTATTATTTTTTTTCCTTGTTTATTGGATTGGTTTTCCTTTTTGTCTGGTTGTTGTTGTTGTTGTTGTTTTTCTATTTTTTCACTATTTAGGTTTCTCACTTTTCTTTTTGTTTTCTTCTGTTTTCTTTCAACTATCTCTCTTGATGTTATGATATTTTCATGTGAGTGAATGTTGTCTCTTCTCTTCTCTGGTTTGCTTCAACATTCCTTTGCTTTCTCTTTCATTCTTTCTCTCTTGTGCTCTTTTTGAGTTTCCAAAAACTCTTGGGTGATCACCCTTTGCCCTCCAGCCTCACTTCTACTATATTTTCCCTCTTTCATCCGTCTGTTTTGTCCCTTATCCCTCTTAAATCCACCCCCCCCAGGGTAAAAGCACTCTACCAAGGTGAAACTCAATGCATACAAGTTCCTGGAAAATGTTGGATTTTGTTGTACAGCTATAGAACTTGCTCCTATGGTTAAAGTTATCAAGCTAATATTTAACACAGTTTGTCAGTAGACAGGTTGTGCTTCACGCTTTTGTTCTTGCTAACTGCACCACTTTAGCTGGGGTGTCATACCTGTTCTTATCAGTTGTTTTTCCCTTGTATGACAAAACTGTGGTTGTCTGGAGTTGTAAGCATCACCATAGTCCAGTACCAAAGGACTAGGTGCTGAGCCAAATTGATAGCAACTTCTCATCCTTAATAAATTGGAAAGTTAGGTTCTTGGGATAAATGCAAAGACCAAGAACCACCTATACTTAGAAGACATCTCTGAGGAATAAACATTTCCTAGGGAAGCCTTGATACTAGTGCTAATGAAGGAAGGAATGGATGAAAAAAATGTGGCTTTTTGATACAATGCAGTAATACTCATCCATAAATAAGGATAAACTTGAAACATTTCCAGGTAAATGGATGTACCTTGAGACCATACTCTTAAGTGAAATAAATCAGACATGCATGTATTAACATCACATCGTCTCCCTGGTGTGAGACACAGAGTAAATAAGGACTACAATGTACAATAGATATTGTGAAATAGAAGGAAATTGTTCAAAAGGAAAGAGAAAATGGGGTGGGGGAAGGGGAAAGGAAGGAAGGGAAAATGATTAAACAAAGCTTTGTCCATAAGGAGGGAAAGAGGGCTTCAAGTAAGGGAAGGGGCCTGGGAAAAAGAGGAATGAAGTTATATCATGTACATGTACAAATTCCCTATGATGAATATGATCATTATGTATATCTAAATTGTACCGATAAACTTAATAAAAAAGAAATATGGGAGTCACTTGAGAATTTTTACATGTACTAAAATTCATCATGAAAAAAGAATCAAGAAAACTTAAAATATTTTAACTCAATATATCCCAAACATCATTTCCAAAGGTATTCAATGTTAAACATGAAGGAGACATTTTAACTTCTGTTATTTATATTACATGTTTGAAATCCAGGGTATCCTCACAGTCACACCAAATCTTGATTTGGACCAGCTACATCTCACAGACCCAAGAGGTGCATGGAGCTAGCAGCTACCACACTAGACAGCAAAAAGTCAGAACACAAACTCAGCGCTCCTCTTCAAAACTATTTCTCATTCGGGCTTCTGGCTTCCTCCACCTCTCTCATGACTCTAAATAATTTCTCTGGACATCAGAGCACCTACAGATGTGCCATCTCTTACATCATCTGAAGTGTTGTGCTGAGGTATGTAGAGTATACATTCTAAGCAAAAAGGGACCCAAATCAAGTCTTACTTTCCTTTCTCAGGTGAAGTTGAAGAAAGTCACAAAGCTGGTAGATCTTTAGTCCACAGCCACAACCCAAGTCTTTAAGACATCTGATCCTGTGTATCTCAGAGGTGTCCTCACAAGCTCTCTTAGAAATCTGAATGTGCTACTTCAAGGTAGGATCAAGCAGCTTGCTTAAGGAATGAGGAAAAAGAATTTCTTATTTCCATATGCTTCCCCGACTCCTGTGTAAAACCCAAATGGCCTGCTGAGGTTAGGAAGTGGTTCAGTCTCCAGAGGAAGTTATTTCCCCAACTTGAAAAAGATATTTAGCTCTGTTCCAAAGGCAGGGAACCTTTCAAAAATAAATCAATTCCTCATTTTTACAGAACAACCATGCAGAGTGTATATACTGGGTCAAATGCCACATTGAAGAAATGTCACCATCAAAGCCACAAACAAGATAGAATCTTATCAGAATTCATAAGAAACAGCTGTCTTTCCCTCTATTTTGTTCTATTTCTTGTTTAAGTAAATACATAAAACATTTCCCTAATAATCAGAAAACCACATTATTTTTTAGTGGCTCCTGCCTTCCTAATTCCTACCTCATAACCCTCGCTCTTACTCAGTGAGTTTCATTATATGAAAGTTCCAAATGTTAAAAAACTCTCGTTTGCTCTCTCTAGGGTTGAAGGTAGCCAACCTCTCCCCCTAGCTTGCACTATCTTCCTCCTGCCCTTTATCTCTCTTTTTTTTTTTTTTTTTTGCGGTACTGGGGATCGAACTCAGGACCCTGCGCTTGCCAGGCAGGCGCTTATTCCACTGAGCTACATCCCCAGCCCATCTCTCTCTTTTGCTCTCTCTCCTCCCTTCATTTTCTTTCTTATCATCCACTGCTGTCACAACCACCAGCACTACACCTCAAGCCCACCTTCCTTTCTCTCTAAGAATGAAGATATGCCCAGAAAATACATTTTGTCCTGTTAAGAATCAGAAGATGTGAATTGTATTCTCTTAGTTTAAAAATGACTTGTGATTTTGGCGAGGTAAATCTGAAGTAATTTTACTTCCTGAAGGGTAAAGCACATGAAGAAATATGTTGGTGTTATTGCATCCCAGCTTTCACTGTGGGAGAGGACAGTTAAACAGGGGCTGGGAGAAGGTGAAGTGGGGACTTAAAATTGGAGACTTATGCTTAAAATGCTAGTGTGTGTTTGTATGTGCGCATGTTAGTGAGTCATGCGCATGTGTGTACATATGTGTAAGTAGTTCTGTCCACAGGCAGGGCATGAAACACAGGACAGCCAGGCAGTGGTGAGCTCACTTAGCACCCCGATTTTGGTTGCTGACTACAGCCCCTTGGAAGGAAGCAGATATCTAAGGGAAAATGGCCTTGCCTGAGACTGGGCAAGGGGGAAGTAAAGGTCACCCGGGAACAGCATATGCCACAGAGTGAGCACTGAAGAAGAATAAAGGACACAGAAATGACCTGGCCAGTTCCTACAGTCAAAAGGAGTAAGTATGATAATGTACTGAAATAAAAAGGAATAAACAAGAACCTGGCGAGATGCCTTTGTGATAAGAACTCCTAACATAACATTTTCCATTTTAGGTGTTTTTAGTTTAAAGTTCAGCAATGTTAAGTACATTCACACTGTTATGCAACCATCATTTCCACCCATTGCCACTTTTTCATCTTGCAAATTGAAACTCTGCACCCTTTAATAAATGGCAACTACCAGCTCCCCACTGCCACACACAGCCAAGCATCGTTCTCCTATCTCTGGCTCTGAATTTGACTCCTTCAGGTATTATATATAAGGGGAATTATACCACAGTAGTTATCCCTTAGCAGTCTGGCTTATTTCTCTTGGCATAACATTCTCAAGATTCATTCTTACTGCAGCATGTGTTAGGATTTTAATTCTTAAGGTGGAATAATATTCCATGATTACAAACATGCTACATTTTGTTTACGCACCTCCTAGTGGACATGTGAACTGTTCCCACCATCTGGCTATTGAGGACAATGCTGTTAGACATATGGATGTCATGAATATCTATTTGAGTCCTTGCTTCCAGCTTCTTTGGGGTGTATATCCAAACATATTCTGTGTTTAATTTTCCAAGACCTGCTGAATTTTTCAAAAGAGTGAGAAGGCACACGCACTCTATAGAAAATAGCCATCTGGTGAAAGTAAACAACCTGACCATTAAAAAAAATCACCATTTTGCGCCCATCTATGTAATCTGACAAAGAAAACCAATGGATGCTAATGAGTGGGGCATAGGATATTCACACTATGGCAAATGTCACCCTACATTGTAGTTATTAATCACAAAGTATGGGTAATTTTACAATAGCACAACCTGGCAGAATCCCCTGGCCCGGCTGACTGATGCCTTGCATGAACAATGGAGAGACAAACTGACGCCATGAGAAGGACGTGGCCCCATGCAGCAGTATTTATTGTCTAACAGCAGCTTTACTGAGATTTACTTTACTTGCAAACATATACCTCTTACAAATGTTATAGTGCAGTTCACTAATGTTTATATATTCAAAGAGCTATGTAACCACTACAATCATTCTAAAAACATCTCCCTCTTCCCCGTAAGAAACCATTTCCCACTGACAGTTACTCCCGTCTTCCCCCAATCTCCCACCTGGACAAACACATATCTCTTTTTACTTACTATGGAAATGTCATATAAATAAAATCATATAATTTAAATATTTTGGGGACTGATTTCTGTCATTTAACATATTTTTGAAGTCTTTGCATGTATCAGCACTTTTATTACCACATAATGTAGAATATGGGCATAACACATTTTCTATATCCATGAATTGGTGGACACTGGTTGTTTCTACTTTTTGTTTAAGCCTTTCTTAAACAATACAGTAGAGTAACTCTAAAGCATTTATATTGTGTTAGGTATTACAAGCAATCTAGTGATTATCTGATATGCATAAATTCTATGCAAGAGCTATGCCATTGTATTTAAGGGACTGGAACATCTACAGAGTTTGGTATCCATAGGTCATCCTGATATCTTCAGAGAACTTTAGATGGGAAAAGTGCTCTGTTTTAATATTAATCAAGAATCTTTAATCAAATTTAAACAAATAAACTAAAATATGGTGGTACCATCCCTGGTTTCTTATGTCCCAGCACACTGCCCTGATGGGTCCTGGTGCACCCTGGTCCAGTTAGGGTGGTTTCCGGTCAGTGGCTAGGCATCTCACCAAGGAGCAAGGCTCCATCCCTGACCCAAGATGCCTCTTTTGCCTGTGCTATATCAGGCTCCCAGGATACGCTTAGGAGGCAGCTTCCAGAGCAGATGTGTAGGGAGTTAGGGTAGAAAGTAACCATGGAGAGGAGGGAGACAGGATGGGAGAAACCTGTTATCTGCAGATTTTTATGTTGTGAAGACAATTTGAGACAGAGACAGTTTGAGATGGGATGAAGGAGCTCACCCTGAGGTAGGCGGCCATCCCATTAGGGAAGCTGAAGGGTGGACCACATTCTCTTGGCATTAAAGAGAGACTCAGCAAGCTTGGATCTCAGGTCCTAAAATCACAGAGCACCAGGCAGTTTCTCATTGGAAAAAGAAAAGAGAGAAGAAATAGAGGTTAAAGTGACCTTTTGAAGATGTCCATACTCTTATGAAATCTTAGGAAATCATTGTATTTTTCTCCAGTTCTAAGAGGGGACCTCAATTCCCTTTTTAGTTTGGAAACTAAAGATCATCTAGTCTGGTTCCCTCATTTACCACACTGAGGCAGGATCAGAGAGGGCTGGTAATTTGCCCAGGTTATTCAACCAACTAACCACAAAGGCACAGTCCAATCCTGCCTCGTTCTCTGGAACAGAACTTACTCAAAAAGTCTGAGTGACAAAGCAAATGGGACCACCATTCTCCACAAGGAGAATTCTCCCACCATCAGCTGCCTGAAATTTAAAGGCTCTGAAGATGACAACCTCTCCCCCCACAGATTAATTTAATGGTGCAGATCTGAAGGTGCTGTTCAAGGAACCAAATGAGTTGTACCTGCTTTTGTTAATTTTCATTTTCATTTTATTGTTTTGTCATAGTGAGATTGAGCTAGCGCCTCATACCTGACCACTGAGTTACATTCCCAGCCTTTCTTACTATTTTTAAAAAATAATAGTTATTTTAAAGATAAAAGAGAGTACTTAGGTTTAATTTTTTTAGTAAAAGAGGTAAAAAAAGAAATAAACTAACAGGAGGTATACTGGATTCATATTCATATTTGTAAAAGGAAACTGAGTGTAAGAAAAATTTACAGTGAAATTATTTCCCCTCACTCTTTTCAAGAGGCCCAACTCTCAAAGTTAACATTTTTACAGTTGCTTGTTATTTCCTAAAAAGTGACATAGAAGTAGCTATTTTTTTTAAAAGGGGTGTCACTACACGCACATGCATACTTCTTTCTGCACCTCGCTTGCCTCATGCCTGTACTTATTTATAAAGAGCTAACGCTCTCTCTATGTAAATATGTACAGCTCTGCCTTGTTTTTTTTTTTTTTTTAAAGTTTTAAGCCTTTGAACACACACAAGCTAAAATGAGTCCTGTTTAAACCACTGTCAGAACATACTCCTCAGCTTTTACTCGATCTTTCTTGGCCCTGATTCTAAGGCTATTACTATGCTTTTTTCAGTTTCACGAAAACAACAGCAAAAAAGCTGACCATCCAATTGTTTTAAATCCTAGTATTTCTCTGGCTTCTTTGACTGGCTGGCTCTTTGTGTAAATATTGGTAGAGATAATACTGACAGCTGTGTAAGCTAATTGAATCTCAACCGGGAAGGCAGGAATTCATGAAAGTGGGCAGGAACAGAGAATTCGAGACACAGACTCCCTCATACACATCACTGACTGCTTTTGAAATCAAACCTTTAAATGGTAAGCCAGCGCTTCTTGTGACATTGACTTGTCCTTGAGAGGGGTGAAGAAGTGTAGCCATTTGCAGTTCAGGCTGGGATGTCGTGTCACCTGGCTTTGATATGTGTGACACCTGTGTGATCTTGGGGAAGATATCTATCCTCCATAAACCTCAGTGTCATCCCTTTAGATCAGGGCAACTGATAAAATCCAGATTGAAAAAGTAGTTACAGTGACACATTTTCAATAATGCCTGATATACGGTACTTGGCACAGATCTCTAATAGTTATACAGCCCAAGAATATATATATATAATCTCACTTAGAGGACTCCCCAGTCCTGGAAAGAAGAAGTCAGTGCCATGGGGGACACCCTTGATAGTCTCCACGGGGGCCATGTTAACCGAGCAACTCTTCCAATCTTTGCCCCTTTCTCTCTTTGGCTCTTCTCTTCTATCCTGTTGGAGGCTGTGGTTGAGGCCTGGGAACTTTCAGAATTCAAGGAAACATTATGGGTAGTTCTATCACATGCTAGAATCAGGGTTGGAAAGGCCACATCATTCCAGGCATAATCTGTGCTCGCAAAGCTTTGGCACTAAACACCAGGATATGCTTTGTTCACCTTATGCTCTACTTCCCTGTCTTAGTTCTCAATTACTCGAGAACTTGGTGAATAATCTGTTATCTATCAACTGTCTCTCTTAGTTCATAAATAAGCTGTTCTAGTCCTCAGCATATCTTTTGGTTCTGTGGTATTCCAAACACAGCTGTCTGATGACTTAGCTTGAAAAGACTCTCTGTCCTGGACTTAATTTTCACAGGAAGAGTGTACTTGTAGTTCACAGCACATCAAAAGTGACCACAATGGCCAACCCCAAACTTCCCACACCGGGGTTAGAGCCCCATGACCACGTGAGGCTTCTTGCCTATCTTGTAACTCAGAAGCAAAATTCCTTTGGGAAAGAAAAAACCCTGAGCATGTGGACTCCCTGCTGCTTTTGCCCAGTATCACAGTTTCAAAGTCAAGGAGGCGATTATATCATGCAGAAAGATAGCAAAGCCATCCTAGAGTGCAGCGATCATGGCCTGGACAGATCGCTCAGAGAGCTTTAGGTTTATGATAGTTTTTCTAATTTGTAAATTTTATTTGTACATGTTTTCAGCTCACATAGTTTACAGTCACCATGGGGAGAGGATGTATATACTACCGCTGGTTTGTTTCTTTTTTTTAAAAATCCCTTCCTCTTCCTGCTCTCTCCCTCCCTGCTCCTCCAGTTCTCCATGTCTCAGTTTTCATTCTTATCAGTGTTACTAACCTTAGCTCATGTTATGGCATGAAGTGTTTACAGTGATTGGGTTATTAGGTCCCTGTAGACGGCATGTCTTCAGTCTGCTTATTTCTCCTTCCCTTCCAACCACCCTTGTTCCATTGGTCCATTTCCCTATGGCAAGAGATTCATCCCTTTGCCCTTTTCTCTGTCCTTCATTGGTCTCTTTTTTGTACCTGGCTTCACTCAGATGAGAGATACCATGTGGTATTTCAGGTTGTATGCCTGGTTTATTTCACTCAACATTATAACCATTTTCCTACAAATGTCTCAAATTTGTCACTCTATAAAGCAAAGTAGAATTCCATTATATAGGTAAATATCACATTGTCTTTATCCAGTTGTCTATTGATGGGTATATGGGCTGCTTCCAGGATTTAGCTATTATGGGTAGTGATGCTATAAACATTGGTATGCATGTATCACTGTAGTATGATGTCTTAAGCTCTTTGGGGAAGATATCTAGCAGGAGGATAGACGGGTCATATGGAATTTATAATTTCAGTCGTCTCAGAAAATCCACACTGAATTCCATAATGCTTGTACTAGTTTACATTCCCAGAAACAATGAAGGAAGGTTCCTTTTTAACCACAGCCACACCAGCATTTGTCACTGTTTGATTTCTTCAATGACTGCAGTTCTTTCCGGAATACGATGGAAGCTTAGCATTGTTTTATCTTGTATTTGTCTAATGGCTGGTGATGCTGAACATTTTTTCATATATTTGGTGACCATTTGTATTTCTTCCTCTGTGAAATGTCTGTTCATTTCTCTTGTGCATTTCTTGGCTGGGTCTTTAATTTTAGGTGGTTTAATTTTTTGAGTTTTTTGTATATTCTAGATATTAGTCCTCTGTCTGAGAAGCAGCTGGCAATCTTTTTCCCGTTGTATAGGTTATCTTCACTCTACCAATTGGTTCTTTTGCTATAGAGAAACTGTTTAGTCTGATATAATCCTATTTGTTGATTCTTGCTGCTATTTTTTGTATGATTGTGTTTTTTTTTTTAAGAAAATCCTTCCCTACATCTATGTCTTCAAGTGCTTTACCTATTTTATCTTCCTCTAGGTTTAATGTTTCTGATTTAATTTTTGGTTCATTTTTTAAAATTCAGTATATGGTGAGAGATAAGGGTAAAGTTTAAATTTTCCACAAACAGATAAATTTTCCAGCTAGCACTTTTTGAATAGAGTATCTTTCCTCCAATATATTTCATAGGCTCCTTTGTCAAAGATCAAATATTATAGTTGAATGTGTCTGGGTAGGTTTCTGTAACCTCAGTTCTGTTGTATTGATGCATGTATCTGTTTTCATTCCAGTACCATGCCATTTTATCACTATTGCTTTGTAGTACAGTTTGAAGTCAAGTATTGCTATGCTTTCTGCTTCACTCTTCTTGCTTTTGCTATTCTGGGTCTCTTCTGGCACCACGTAAATTTTACGATTGTTTTCACTAGAATGGCAAAGTATGCCGTTGGTATTTTCATTTGAACTGCATTGAATTTGTATAACATTTTTGGAAGTATGGCCATTTTGACAATATGGTTTCTGCCTATTAAGGAGCCTGGGACATCTTTCCATTTTCTGATGTCCTCTTCAACCCCCTTCACGATACTATGGTTTTCTTTGTAGAGATCATTCACTGGCTTGGTTAGGCTAATTCCTAGGTATCCATTTTTCCTGAAGCCACTGTGAGTGGGACTGTTTTCATAATTTCCTTATCATTGAGTGCATTATTGGTGTACACAAATGCTAATATGTGTTGATCTAGTATCCCACTACATCACTGAAGTTAATTATTAATTCTAAGAGTTTTTTGGTGGAGTTCTTTGGGTCTTCCATGTAAAGTTTAATGTCACTTACAAATAACAATAATTTGAGTCCTTCTTTCCTGTATGTATCCCTCTTGCCTAATTTCTATGGCTAATGTTTCAAGTACTCTGTTGAAAAGAAGAGGAGATAGTGGACATCCTTTTCTTGTTTCTGATATTAGGGGGAATGCTTTTAGTTTTTCCCCCTTTAGCATGGCTACTGATTTGTCATGAATAACCTTTACTGTATTCAGATATGGTCCTTCTGTACCTGTTTTCAAAACAAATGGCTGTTAGATTTTGTTGAAAGCCTGTTCTCTGTTTACTGGTATGATCATATAGTTTTCAACCTGGCTCCTGCTTATGTGATGTAGTACATATACTAACTTATGTATGCTGAATCATACCTGCATCTCTGGGATGAAAACTACTTGATCATGATGTATGATCTTTTTGATAATGTACTGCATTCTGTTTGCCAATATCTTGTTGAGGAATTTTCCATCTAAGTTCATTAAGGAGACTGGCATATATTTTTCTCTTTTAATTAGGTCTTTAATGGATTTGGGGATCAGGGTGAAACTGCCTTCCATAAATGAATGTGGGAGTACTACATCCCTTTCAATTTCTTTGAAGAACTTGAAGTATTGGTGATATAACTTCCTTAATGATTTTGTAGAATTCAGCAGTAAATTGTCAGGTTCTGGGCTTTTCTTGATAGATTTTTTTATTATTCTTTCATTTTCATTTCTTGTTATTGGGTTGTCAGGCATATTTATGTCTTCTTGGGTTAGTTTTGGTAGTGTTTATATATCTAGGAATCTGTCCACTTCTGAAAATGTGCTAATCTGTTGGAATATAAATTTTCAGAGTAGTTACTATCTTCTGAAGTTTGACAGTGTCTGTTTTGATTTCACCTTTTTCATTTCTAATTGCATCGATGTGTCCTTCTTTCTCATGGTGAGTCTGGCTGATGGCTGATGCATTTTATTTATTCTTTCAAAGAACCAGCTCTGCAATTTGTTGATTTTTTTACTGTTTTTTTTTTTCAGTCTCAATTTCATTGGATTCCACTCTATAACTTCTCTCCTTAATTTCAATTAGGGGCTTGCTTGTTGTTGTTTTTTAAGTATCTTGAGTTTTATCATAAAGTTATTTATTTGGGTGTTCTCTGTTTTGCTAATGTGAGCATTGGTTATGATGAATTTTCCTCTTACAATTGCTTTCATAGTGTGCCAGAGGTTTTATGGAATTGTACAGTCATTGTCACTGACTTCCAGAAAATTTTTATTTCTTCTGTGACTCACTGATTGTTTAGGAGTATGTTGCTAATTTTCCAGGAGCTTTTGCCTTTTCCAAAATATCTTCTGTCATTGATTTATGTTTTCATTGCACAGTGTTCTGATAGGGTGCAGGGGTGATTTTAATTCTCTTATATTTACTTAACTCAGTTTTGTGGACTAGTTTGTGACCTATTATGGAACAAGTACTGTATGCTGCTGAAAAGAATGTATACACTGTTGTAAAGGAATTAAATATTCCATGTATATCATATATCTATTAAGTCCATATGTTGAAGGTGTGGTTCAGCTCTGATATTTCTTTATTGGTTTTTTGTTTAGTTGATCTCTTTATGAAAGTAGTGTGCTAAAATCCCCTGCTATGACTGTGTTAATGTTTACTTGATCTTTTAATTTTGGTAGTTTTGTTTTATAAAGATAGATGTCCGAGTATTCATTGCATATATGTTTACTAACATTATCTCTTCCTGTTGGATTGTTTCCTTTGTCACTTCTAATCAGTTTCAGCTTGAAGTTTGCCTTGACTGATATTAGAATTGCTATCCCTGCTTGTTTTCATGGTCCTAATGCATGAAATGGTGTTTTCCATCCTTAAAATTTTAATCTATGAATATCTTTTTAGATTACATGAATTTCTTGAATGCAACCAAATGTTGGATTTTGTTTTTTGATCCAGTCTGCCAATCTGCATCTTTTAATTGGAGACTTAAGGCCTTAACATCAAGAGATGATACTGACATGTATTGGTTATTTACTATCATTGACTTCTTTATCTGTTGGTGAACTCGTTTTGCTTTGCTTTTCATGACATTTTGTGTTGCTGTTTCTCCACTGACCTCACTAGTTTCCTCTATGTTTTTAGCCATTTTGTTATTTTTGTCAAGAATATTCTGGTTTAGTACTCATTTATATTTTGAGCTGGTCTTTTTCATGGAAATACTTTATTTATCCATCTCTTTTAAAGGGTGCCTTTGCTGGGCACGTAAGCCTGGGTGGGACATTATTTGTTCTTAGGCTTGCAACACTTCACTCCAAGCTCTTCTGGACTTTAGGGTTTGTGTTAAGAAATCTGCTGTGATTTTAATTGGTTTCACTTTACATGTGACTTTTTTTTTTTGTTTTTCTCTGGATGCTTTTAAATTTCTGCATTTTTGCTGGATATCTGGTAATTAAATAAAGATATACGTTGGAGAGTTTCCTTCCTCACTATAATGGTTTGGTGCTCTATAACATTGCTTACTTGTATTTTAATCTCTATTGTTTTCAACTTCGTTAAAGATAGCAATATGTAATACAATAACCATCATTAATTTCCTCTCATCTTGTTTTGAAATTCTGTATTGTTTTCATTGTTTTTGGGTTGTTTTGTTTTTGTCTTTGTTGTTATTTTGTTATTGTTATTTTCTCTAAAATAAAAAATAAAAAAATAATAAAACATGTTAAAGATTCAAAAAACAAAAACAAAAAATTCTTTTCTAATATTTGGGAAATTTTCTTCTATGATATCTATGAATATATTAGTAAATCCATCCATGCTATCTTCTAGTATTTCTCTAACTCTGGCTAGTTAGCCTTAGATTGGTCTTCTTATTGCCATACAGTAGTTGCAGCATAATCTTCTCTTATCCTCCCAATTCCTTTTTTGTATTCTTTGTGTTCTTTCTTTCCTGTACTGGGAATCAAACTCAGGGTTTTGTGCTTGCCAGGCAGGTGCTTGTGCTGCTCAGCTGTCTCCCTGGCCCCTGACCTCTTCACTGTTTTGCCTTTAGTATTAGACACTCTAGGTATATAGTGCTCATTACTGCAATTTATGAATTCTATACGTTTTTTAAATTGCAGGTACTTCTGCCTGACATCTTTTCTATAATTCCAAATCCTTGTTGAACCCGTCATTCAAATTTCAATTGTTTTGGTTAGCTCATCCATTTTTTAACCTATTTCCCCAAAATTCACCACGGACATATTTAATGCATTTGCTCTGAACTTTTGGTTCATTTCCTCTTTGAATTTATCTCTTTTCTTCATCCCCTCTATGAGCTTTTCATAGATTTCTGCTGCCTGGTGCTTGTTTTCTTTTCCCTTTGTGACTCCTTGCTCTATCTTGGGAGAGTTAGTGGAATTCAGGGATCTTCTATTTCCTTGATTCCTCACGCTCCTATGTGTACCTGTGATGTATAAACATCAAATACTGCATATGTGATTCCTAAGTAGCTTCTTTGCTAGAGAGTCTCAATCCTCACTCATCTCACCACTGCAACTCCAAAGCTGACTCGGACTCAGGACTTCTTTTCTCTAGGTTGCAAACATTCTTGCAGAGTCTGACCCAGTCTGAGTTCTTGGGTTAGGAACTCCTGCTGTCCCTCTCCCTGGGTGTGATAGTAGATTCAGCAGACAGATCCACTAACATGAAACTGTTCACTGAGTCAGGATTATTCTTATGCAATCAAATCCGCTACAGTAGTAACAGCCTAATTCATTACAGTGGTATCTATCAGGGTTAAGAGAAATAACATACCATGAGACCCTGTTATGGGTCTCCCTTTAGCCTAGAAGAGAAGTCCATGGTTATAATGAAAACATCATACCAACACAAGCATTAACCCACATAGCCACTGCACTGAGTTAATATGTACCTACTGTAATGGCTATGTCTCCTCTGATAGTGAAAAACAACATTCAACAATGATTTTATGGAATCAGCTATCTAAAGCCGAGGGGGCTGGGAACAGAGTAATTCCTGGGGGTGAAAGGGAGGGAGGGAAAAATTTTTTTGTGTGTTTTTAAAAAGTCCTCTGCTATGTGGTATGGGAAGGTGGAAATAGGAGGGGGAAAAGGATCTAACTATGGTAAAGATATGTTATATATTTAGATGAGGATAACAGAGAAAACTGGTCACAAAATTGTAGTGAGAAATAGGGATGAAAAAAATTTTTATGACCGACATAAATATTAGAGAAAACATTATGGGTAAACATAAGGGGAAACAAAGGGGTGAGAAGAAAGCAAAGAAAATTTGAAAAAGAATAAGGAATAGGATAGAGAAATCCGGTAAAGAGATATGGATAAAATTAGGAGGGACCTAAAGGGGCAAGGGAGAATTCCCTTATCCTCTACAAATGATATTTGCAGAAAAAGTCAAGGAGACAAGCACACAAACACACAAACAGACACACTCATAAAGGAAAAAAGGGGGAAATGATGCAATAAATGTTAAAGGAAAATGAACAGGAGGAGGAAAACAGAGAAGAAAACAATAAAAAATAACACAAAAAATTTAAAAATGAAATTCTGAGCAGATGGTGGCGTGGTGAGCAGCAGAGAGTCTTTCTGAGATTTGGTGTGCAAACGCTGGAATACGGCAAAGTGAGGAAGAGGAAGAGGGGAACTGAGTCTCCAGGACCAGCAAGTATCTGAAGTCCAATGGAAGAACAAAGTGAGAAACTTCAACAAAGAAGGACATGACAGGAGGTGCTTTCTCCCTGAGACTGGATTCACTCTGCGGGAGGGGCAACTCGTACCTACAAATACGTGGTGACTTCTGCAGACCCCAGATGCCTCCATGGAGAATGCACCAGTGGAGTAGAGCAGTGGACACAGTGGACTACAGTGGCTGGTGAGTTGTTTGGGTTCAGACATCTCCAGGAGATGGGCCATTGGCTGGTAGCCAACCTGGAGAGGAGCCGACTGAGCTTGGGAATCAGAGGGGCTGCTCACCCCACCTACTGGCTTCCACCCAAATTCAAGCTTGTAGGGGGCATGGATTTGGTGGGTTTGTTTCATGCCATGCAGCCAGAGACCAGCCTGAACTTCAGTGTAAATAGGGATACAGGCTCCCTGGAATTATCTACTACTCCACTATGGAGCTACTGCTGGCTTGCTGGGATTGATCGATGCAGATCTAGACTCTGTCTGCCCACACTGTCTACCAGTGGCAGCAGAGACACACCTTGAAGTGGACTTATTTTCTTCCTTTGTTTCTTTCTTTCTTTTTTTTTTGTTTGGGTTTTTTAAATTTTTTCTTCATAGTTTTTGTTTTTATGTGAGTGTGAATATGATTTCTAGTTTTCCTGTTGTTGCTGTTGTTCTGTTCTTGTTTTCATCTTTCTTTCTCTCCTGTATTCTGCACCAGTTTCCTAAAGTTTGCTTTAGCCTCCTTTGTCCTCCAGCCTTGCTTCTAATCTCTTCCTTTTCTTCTATTTCTATATCCCCCCCAACATCTCTTAAATTTTCTCCCCTGAGGATATGAGGGATTATTTACTGCATACAGTTTTCTAGTTTGTTTTAGATTTTGTTATATAAACACGAATCTAGTTCATATGGTTGAGGGTGGCAAATTAATAGTTACCTCAGTTTGGTATTTTCTAGGCTATGTTTGATGCTGCTGTTATTGTTGATTGTACTACTTTGGTCAAAGTGACATAATTGTTCTAACCAGTTGCTCTTCCTTGTATAGCAAGACTGAAACTGCCTAAGAGTCCTAAAGAATACTATAGTCTCATCCCAAGTAAGCAGCAACCTCTCCCCAATGAAGTGAAGAGGTGTGATCCTGCAATAGGCTCAAACCCAAAAGCCAGCTACACCTGTAATACACCCCTGGAAAGTAGTCATTTCCTAAGAGGTCTAAATGCTATCAATAAAGCTACTTCCCATATGTGATTTAAAAGCATCAACCCAGGAATTAAACTAAAAGAATACAGAATGAGAAGACACTTAAACAAGATGCAACCCCAGATTTCCAGCTCACCAAAGGCAAAACCCAGGGGGTAATGAGGTGAAAGAATTCAAAAGCCACTCACTTGGACTTTCTGAAGTTATAATAACAGAAGTAAAAAAGCAAATGAATAAAGCTGTAGGAAAAATCAATCAGAAATAATTTCTCAGGTAACTACAGAGATGGTGACTATAATCAAAGACATGCTTAGTGACTCTAGAGCAGATACAGATTTTTTAAAAAAGAGCTTGGAAAAATTATGGAAACCATGAATGTACACCATAGGAAAGAAATGGAATCCATGAAACAGATTCAAACATACATCCAGGAGATTAAAAATTCTATTGAGGGGCTTGGGATATAGCTCAGTGGAATAAGCGCCTGCCTAGCAAGCACAGGGTCCTGAGTTCGATCCCCAGTACTGCAAAAAAAAAAAAAAATTCTATTGAAAGCATACAAAGCAGAATGAGCCAATGTGAGGACAAAATCTCAGACATAGAAGACAGGATTGTGGTGAACAATCATGAAAAGAAAGATTTCTTAAAAATAACAGGAGACCATGAGAAATCAATCCAGCAGCTGCTAGATGATGCAAAAAAGACTAATATAAGAGTGATTTGAGCCTATGAAAAAGCAGGAGAGAGCACAAATGACAAAAAAATGTTTTCACAGACATCATGGCTGAAAACTTCCCTGTTGGGGTAAAAAGAATTTGACATATAGTAAATAAGATGTATAGATCTCCAAATAGCCATGATCAAAAATATCTACACTAAGGCATATAACAGTCCAAATTCCAGAAATTCAACATAGAAACAGAATATTAAAAGCTGTTAAAGGAAAGAAAAAAAATGATCTATTAAAGAAAGTGCATCAGAATCACAGTAGCCTTCTCAACACAAGCTCTCAAGTTACAGAGAGCTTGGAGAGAGCTATTTCAAACCCTGAAAACAGCCTCCAACCTAGATTGATGTATCCCACAAAACCATAGATGGACAAATAAGGTACTTCCAATGACAGAGAACACGTGAGGAAAATTTTGAATGTCAAACCAGCATTCCATAATGTTCTGAGTAATATTCTAGCAAAAGATAACATGGATTATAACTCTATGAACCCCAGCAGAAAGCATCCACCAGGCAAGGCAAACATCTAAACAGAGGGGAGTAAAAGGAGCCAACACCAGAAAAATAACATGACAAGGATAAATCAATAGGTAACAGTTATGATCACTAATGTTATTATCTCAATTCACCAATCAAAAGAAAGACAGAAAGAATAGATCAGGAAGCAACATCCAACATATAAGAAACATTTAATTCAAAATGGAACTCACAGACCAAAAGTCAAAGGATGGAAAACAATATTCCATGTGATAGGAACCTGAAAAAAAGTAGGGTAGATGTTCTATTTGCAGACAAAGTGGATTTCAAGCCAAGACTGATTAAGAAAGACAAAGAAAGTCACTACATCAATGTAAAGTGAATAATCCAAGAGGAAGAGACAACAATCATAAATATATATACACCAAATACCAGTGCACCAAACTATATAAAACAAATATTTTTGGTAATGAAAAATCAAATAAGGCCTAATGCAATTGTAACGGGAGACCTCAATACCCCACTGTCACAAATAGACAAATAAACTAGACAAAAAAATCAACAATTAAATATTAGAACTGAGCCAATTTTTTTTAACAAATAGACTTAGTAGATATTTACAGAGTGTTCCAACTCATGACATTAGAATACACATTCTTCTCAGCTGCAGATGGGGCAGTCTCCAAAACAGACCACATAATAGCTCACAGAACACGCTTAAGTAAATACAGAGGAATGGAAATTATCCCATACATATTATCAGACCATAATGCAATGAAATTGGAAATCAATTAAAAGTCCATTATACCACAGCAATATATATGCATACCCACATTTATAATGGCACAGTCTGTAATAGCTAAATCTTAGAAACAACCCAAATGCTCATGAATTGATGAATAAAGACGTGTTGCCAGGCATGTTGGTATATGCCTGTAATGCTAGCTCTCAGGAAGCTGAGACAGGAGGATCACTGTGAGTTTGAGTTTAACTTAGGCTATGTAGTCAGTTCAAGGCCAGTCTGTACTACATAGTGAGACCTTGTCTCAAAAAACATGTGGTTTTTTTTTATACAATGGAGTATTACTCTGCCATAAAGAAAGATAAGCTTGTAACATTTCTAGCTAAATGGATGCACCTTGAGGACATACTCTTAAGTGAAATAAATTTGACACACATGTGTAAGTATTGCACCATTTCTCTGGTGTGAGAAACTGAAAGTGTAAATAAGATACTGTGAAAAGGAAGAAAATGTTCAAATGGGAAGGGAAAAAAATCCAGTACAAATGGGAAGGGAAGCTGGGGGGGAGGGGGAAAGGAAGGCAGGGAAAAGAAAACAACAATGGAAACCAAGCTTTTGAAGATAAGGAGGGGAAGAAGAGTTGGAAGGACAGGAGGAGAATGGGGAAAAAGAATAAAGTAATGTTAGGCACGAGTACAAATTCTCTACGATGAACACGATCATTATGTACACCTGAAACGTACCAATGAACTTGACAAAAAACATAACAGAAGAACATGTTCTGTTGTTTGGGGCCTGGGGCTCTTTTCCTCAGCCTAGGCTTCAGCAGCAGAGTGTGCGCCTGGCAGGAGGTCTAGGGGGTAGTCCGGCCTGAGCAGTGCTGGGTGCAGAGTCCGCATCGCAAGCCGGCGCAGGTGTGCGGCCAGCCCCGCCTCACTCAGGGAGCCCGGCCCTGGCACAGGCGGGTCAGTCCATGCTCACCAAGCACAGCCCCCCAGCAAGGCTCCCCGTAGCCTGCTTCCCAAGCGACGGCTGTTCTCCACCCACTTGTCCACTGCAGGCAGACTTGGAGCCCGGGCTGTTCCGGACCCGGGTCCCAGCACGGGGTCTCTCTCCCGCCTGCTCCGCCTCCAGGGCTGTGGCATTGGCTGTCCCGGGCGCTCACCCACTGTCCGCTGTCGGAGCCCCTCTGGAAACAGCGTTCCACGTTTCTCTTGCCAGTGCCAACTGCTTCAGAATCTCTGGATCCCGAAGCGGCTGTCCGGTTCCCCAAGTGAAAATTTGTAGTTTTGCTTCCACTCCCAGCTGGCTGGCAGTGGCAGCCTCTCTCTGGGTGTAGTATGTGGGGTACCCTCTCTCCTTTATGTCTTTTTTATCAGTTAGCCTTTTGTTTCCTCGTGGTCCTGGCTAGCATCCTCTCACTTTGATAACTCGCTAAACTACTGTTTCCATACGCTGGTCACTTTCTCCAGAGCGGGACACTGTTCTGACACCTTTCTCTCCCTGGTTTCTGATATTATCTTCCCATTAGGCTTTAATGTCCCTCATTTCACAAACATTTATTGAATTCAAAGTGACAGACACTGAGGTGAACAGGACATGATTCTCTATCTCAAAGAACTCAGTCTGAAGTGCGAATGAGGCATAAAGAATTATGTAATACAGTACACGCCAAGTATTACAGGTACATGGGATGGGATACCTAGCCCAAAGGAGGATGGAAGATCAAAGAAAGTTCTCTGTTACCATAAATAAATAGGCCGGGCATGGTGGCATACATTTATAATCCCAGCACTTGGGAGTCTGAGGTAGGAGCGTCACTTGAGTTCGAGGCCAGCCTGGGCTACAAAGTGAGCTCAAGGCCGGCCTGAACTGTGTAGTGAAATCTTGTCTCAGAAAAAATTCTTAAAGATGAATAAATAAAGTTTGACACTTACGAGTGCAAAGGGAATACGTTTCAGGACATTCCAACAGATAGAGAACATGAGGCAACAGTGAGCCTGTGATAAGCAGGAAACCACAACTCAATAGGGACGGAACAGTTTGTCAGGAACAAGTTCAGGAAAGGCCAGAGTGGCCCTAAGGTCATTTATATGAACTCACAAAAAATTCAGCTTTCTTTGGCCCAGAAATTGGTCGCAGTGGATAGGCTTCTGGCAAACTGGCCTGGATCCACGCCAAGCCCTGAAGCTACAAAGGCGGGGGGAAGCAAATGTCCTCAGCCTTCCTGGATATTCCATCCTAAGGAGGATGAGAACAACTGCTCCAATCAGAGAGGCAGCAGGCAGAGAGGCACCAGTCAGAGAGGCAGCAGGCAGAGAGGCGGCAGGCAGAGAGGCGGCAGGCAGAGAGGCGGCAGGCAGAGAGGCAGCAGGCAGAGAGAAGGGGATGTGCTGAGGTCCTGGCCTGAAGAAGCACTGTAAGAGTGAGGCAAACAGAAAGGAGATCAAGCCACTGGGGTCCAACGAGCAAGGGAGAGCAGGGGCTGCTAATGGCCACAATGCTTGCAAATACTGAGAATCTGTTGGCCTGTGTTATTGGGTGGGCATTTTCCCCTTTAAAATGCCAAAACTCGACTTGTGCCCTGCCCTCTGGGAGCTCGAACACACAGGCAGTTTTTGATTGCCGTTGATGCGCCCCACTCCTGGCTTCTTTGCATGGACTGAACTGACTGGAGAAGCACAATCAACAAATTGTTGACCCTGCAGGTCATGTCTGGGTTTTGCCTGTATCCTAAACTCCCTGGGGTCACAGGACCACTGGTCTGGGATTGTGTCACCAGTGCAATTGGATTCTGGGTCACACACATGCCCTGAACTGTGAGGGGTTGCTGGATCAAACCATCTGCTATCACCTGACATCACAGTTTGCATTTGAGACCTGGGAGAACTAGGTACACTTCACTATCTACTGGAAGACCCCAGCCTAAGCAGCATATCTCAGTGGTCACTGAGGGGCAACCCTGACCACCAGGAAACCTAGGGCCATTAGCGACCTTTGCTGAACTGCCAGAGGGAGACGGAGCGTTCTGCCTCCAGCATCAAACATGACAAGACAAAGGGCTAAAACTCAATCTCAGAATTCGACCCTACTCAGAACAAGTCCAGGAGACATCGACATAGGAGAACTTGGTAAACATACACCTGAAATTGCTGAAATGATTGCAGTGGAAGTAAAGAAACAACTCCATCAGGCTGTAGAAGAGATCAGATCAGACAATCTCTCAGGCAAAAGATGAAATGACAATAATAATGAAAGAAATGCTCTGCATATCTAGAGAAGAAACAGATAAAAAAATAGATGAACATAGGCAATGGATAGAAACATTACATGAGCAATACAGGAATGAATTAGAAGGCATGAAACAGACTCAAAGAGATTTCCAGGAAATCAAAACTTCCATTGAAATCTTGCAAAACTGCTTGAATGAAGCCAAAGATAGAATTTCAGATCTTGAAGACAGCATGGCAACCAGCAACAGTGAAGGAAGGATCTCTTAAAATCAACAAGGATTGAGGAAAAATCAATCCAGCAGCTGCAAGACAAGGCAAAGAGAAATAATGTCAGAGTAATAGGAGTCAATGAAACAGCAGCAGGTGACACAAATGACATAAAAAGAATATTTGCAGAAATAATAGCAGAAAATTTCCCAAGCATGGAAACAGAGTCTGAAATACAAATAAATGAGTCATATAGAACTCCTTCTAGTCATAACCATAATAAAGCTATACCCAGACATATAATAATCAAAATCCCAGATCTCCAGCAAAGGAACAGAATATTAAAAGCTGCTAGAGAAAATAAACAGATCACCTATAAAGGAAAACCCATCAGAATCATGGCAGATTTCTCAAACAGTCCATCCAGTTGAGAAGAGCTTGGAGCAAAGTATTACAGGTCCTAAGACAAAACAGCTTCCAACCAAGATTGATGTACCCTGCCAAACTATCCTTTAAGTTTAAAGGAGAAATAAATATTTCCACAACAAAGAGCAACTGAAGAACTTCATGAGTGCCAAACCATCCTTACAAAAAGCAAGAAAAGACATTCTAGACAGAGAAGAAAATGAATGCAATTTCAAGACAACAATAGAAAGGAACCCTCAAGAAGAGCAAAGAAGTAAACAGGTAGAAAAAATAAGAAACCAACAGCAAGTAAATAACATGACAATGATAAACCAACACACATCGGTTATAACCATAAATGTAAAGGGCCTCAATTCACTAGTCAAAAGAAACAGACTGGCAGAGTGGATTAAGAAATAAAATCCAATGATATGCTGTATACAGGAAACACATTTTATTCAAAAGTTAATCCATAGACTGAAAGTGAAAGGATGGGAAACAATTCTCCATGGAACAGGAACCCACAAAAAGGCAGGAGTAGCTCTTATGTTTGCAGATGATGTAAACTTCAAACTGAGAACAATTGAAAGAGATAAAGAAGGTCACTACATACTTGTTAGGGGAAAACTGCAAGAGGATGAAATAACAGTCCTAAACATGTATGCACCAAATACTAGAGCTCCAAACTACATAAGACAAATCTTAACAGAAATGAAAACCCATATAATTAATAACAGTATTATAATAGGAGACATCAACACCTTTTTGACACTGAGAGATAGATCAACTGGACAAAAAATCGGCAAAGAAATAACAGATCTGAAACAAAGCTGTGAACAAATGGACTTAGTAGATGTATACAGTGTTCTACCCCACAACATCAGAATACACATTTTTCTCATTGCATATGGGACTTTCTCTGAAATAGACCACATTCTGGCCCATAGAGCATACCTATGTAAATGCAAAATAATCAAAATCATCCCATGCATATTATCTGACCACAGTGCAATGACATTGGAAATTAATGACAAAAGGTACTCCAAAACTCCATAAACACTTGGAAATTAAACAACAATCTCCTGAACAACCAATGGGTTACAGATGAAATTAAAGAAGAAATTAAAAAATACCTACAAACAAATGAAAATATAGATAAAACTGCAGTCTGTGGGATGAAATGAAAGCAGTCCTCATAGGGAAATTCATAGCAGTGAACTCACACATAAGGAAAACAGAAAGAGAACAAATAAATAGCCTAATGCTGCACCTCAGAACAAGTCAAGCCCAAAGCCCAAAGAAGGGAGGAGATTATAAAGATCAGGGCAGAAATTTATGCAATTGAAACAAAGAAAACCCTACAAAAAAATAAATGAATCAAAGAGTTAGTCCGTTAAAAAAATAAATAAAATTGATAAACCCCTAGCCAAACTTATTCAAAAAAGAAAGAACTCAAACTCATGCAATAAGGAATGATAAGGATGAAATTACTACAGATTCTACAGAAATTAAGAAAATCATTAATACCTACTTTGAAAATCTTTATTCCCATAGGATAGAAAACTCAGAAGAAATGGACAGATTCCTAGATATGTACAAATTACCAAGGTTGATATAAAAATTCTGGACAACCCAATATCAATTAATGAGATTGAAAATATGATTAAAAACTTACTGACAAAGAAAACCCTAGGCCCTGATGGATTAACAGCAGAATTTTATAAGAAATTCAGATATTTAATACCAACACTCCTCAAACTATTCAATGAAATTGAAAAGGAAGCAATTCTCCCTAACTCATGTTTGGAGGCAAATATTATACTGATACCAAAAACAGAGCAAGATCCAACCAAGAAAGAGAACTACAGACCAATCTCCATAATGAATATAGATGCAAAGATACTCAATAAAATACTAGCAAATAGAGTGCAGCAAATCATCAAGAAAATCATACACCACAACCAAGTTGGATTCACTCCAGGAATGCAGGAATGGTTTGATATTTGCAAATCAATTAATGCTATACACCATATCAATAGAGCCAAAGACAAAAACCATATGATTATCTCAACAGATACAGAAAAAGCTTTTGAGAAAGTCCAACATGCATCCATGACAAAAACTACAGAAAATGGGAATTGATGGTCTTTACCTCAATCTGATCAAAGCCATCTATGACAAACCAACAGCCAACATCATACTAAATGGACAAAAACTGAAAGCTTTTACTTTAAAATCAGGAACAAGACAAGGATGTCCACTCTCACCACTCCTGTTCAACAAAGTTCAGGAAGCATTAGCCAGAGCAATTAGACAAGAGAGAGAAATAAATGAATAAGGATAGGAAAGGAAGAAGTAAAACTATCACTATTTGCAGGTGACATGATACTCTACATGGAAGGCCCCAAAAAGTCCACAAGAAGACTTCTTGAAGTAATTGACAAATTCAGCAGTGTAGCTGGATACAAAGTCAACACCCAAACAAAGAAACAATCTGAGAGAGAAATTAAGGAAACTATACCTTTCACAATAGCATCCAAGAAATTGAAATATTTAGGAATCAATCTAACAAAAGAAGTAAAAGATCTATTCATTGAAAACTATAGTACTCTGTAAAAAGAGATAGAAGATATCAATAAATGGAAAAACATTCTTTGCTCATGGGTAGGAAGAACCAACATTGTGAAAATGGCCATACTACCAAAATTGTTGGACAGATTCAATACAATTCCCATTAAACTACCATTAGCACACCCTCAGAACTAGAGAAAACATTCCTTAAATTCATCTGGATCCAGAAGAGACCCAGAATATCAAAAGCAATCCTGGGCAACAAGGACAAGTCAGGTGAAATTACAATCCTTGACCTGAAATTATACTACAAAACTACTGTAGTAAAATCAACATGGTGCTGGCTAAAAAACAGACCAGAAGATCAATGGAACAGAGTAAAAGACACAGACTTAACCACAAACACACTCAGTCACTTAATCTTTGATAAAGGGGCCCAACAAACTCACTGGAAGAATGATAGCCTTTTTAACAAATGATGCTGGAAAAATTGGTTTCCCACCAGCCAAAGACTGAAAAGAGACCCAAGTCTATCACCATGCATGAAACTCAAGTGAAAATGGATAACAGCTCTCAATATTAAAACAGAAACAGTAAATCTATTGGAAGAGAAAGTAGGTAAAAACCTTCAAGACAGGGGTAGGTAGAGAGTTCTTGAACAAAAATCAAACTATCTGTGAAATACTTCAAAGAATCAACAACTGGGATCTCATCCTACTGAAAAGTTTCTGCACATCTAAAGAAATCACCAGCAGAGTAAAAACAAAACCCACAAATTGGGAAAAAAATTTTAGCTGACTGTCTCTCAGACAAAGGTCTTCTATCTAGAATATATAAAGAATTAAAAAACATCAGCCCCTCCAAATTTAAAAACCAATTAAAAAATGGGCAGCTGAAATGAATACACACTTCTCAGAGAAAGAAATACAAATGGCAAATAAATACATGAAAAAAATGTTCAACATCATTAGTCATTCCAGAAATGCAAATTGAAGCAGCACTGAGATTTCACCTCACCCTAGTAAGAATGGCTGTCATTAGGAAATCAACCAATAACAAATGCTGGTGAGGCGGTGGAGAAATAGGTACTCTTCTCCACTCCTGGTGGGAATGCAGATTTATGAAACCTCTGTGGAAAGCAGTTTGGAGATTCCTCAGCAAACTAGATCTGGAGGTCCCATTCAACCCAGCTATTCCCCTTTTGGGTATTTCCCCAGATCTGAAAACATCATATCACTGCAATATATGTGCACCCGTGTTCATAGCCGTACAATTTGTAATTGCTAAATTGTGGAAGCAATGCAAATGTCTTTCCACTCAGGATTGGAAAAAAAAGTGTGATACTTTTATATAAAGCTATAAAGAAAGATAAAATCAGGGATTTTATAGGTAAATGGTCACAAGTAGAGACCATACTCATAAGTGAAATAAGTCAGACCTGCATGTGTAAGCAATGTATCGTCTCACTAGTGTAAGAACCTGAAAGAGTTAATAAAAACTGGGAGGTATGATAGACATTGTGAAATGAAAGGAAAATGATTAAAAGTAATGGGTAACTGGTGTGTGGGGAAGGAGAAATGAAAGAAGGGGAAATTATGTATTATGTATATATAGGATAGCTAACAGTTGTACCACTGTCTTCTACTGCTTTACTGAAAGGAACAGTTAATGATTACTTGTTTGATCATTATTGTGTGTCTCTATTTGTTTTCCTGAGAAACCACTTTGAAGATATTAATACATAATACAACAACCATTGTTAATTTCCTACCACTTTGTCTGTAACTCTGAATTGTTTGTATTGTTCTTATGCTATTTTGTATATGGATGTCTGTTTGTTAATATGTTTTCTTCCTTTATTTTTAAAAGAAAAAATGCCAAAACTCAAGGTAACTGGCATATCCATCCCCTGAAACATTTATCATTTCTTTGTGGTGAAAACCCTCTCTTTAGCTGTTTTGAAATATACATTATCATTAAGTATAGTCATCCTACTATGCTATAAACTTATTCCTCCTCTGAACTATAATTTATACATGTGTCAAAACATCACTTTATATACCCCAAATTTATTCAGTTCTGTATTGATTGAATTTTTTAATTAACATTTTTTAAAATGCCAAAACTATGATGTAACAACTTGAGATTGCTGATGCATCACACCCAGAATTTTAGAAGCAGCATGTATGTACACATTTGTACATATGTAGCTTGTTTGTCTGAGAGCTGGAGGAAAGGGAAGTGAATATAGAATTGCTGATGAGCCCCAGTAGTAACACAGGGCATATGACCTAAAAATCTGAAGGACTTGGGGGCCATGAGCACATATTCACTCAAGGGTCCCTCCTTTGAGGTAAACTGAGCTTTCATGAAATCCTTGAAACCCAAGGAGACTAACTGTTTATTTTATCTTGTCTTGAATTTAACTCTTAGAAAGGATTTGCCATTCATTTAACTCACAAATTAAATATTTGTCAAATATTTGTTATTGCTATGGGTTGGGTCTTCATCTCCAAGCTCCCAGGCAGGAGTGACTATTTGACATTGTCTGTTCCCTTGGACACTGAGTGGCAGAGTACTACTCATCTGGAAGCAAAGCTGTCACAATTGAGTACTCATATTCAAATAAGGGAGGCCTTGACCTTGCACGGGAGGGGGAGGACATCAAGTCACACCTTTGATGGTAGTGCCAAGAGTCATCGCTACCAAATACAAAAACAACTACTAAGTGAGAGTCATGATCACTGGTGGCTTATAGATGGGAACATGAGCAGAATTCGAAAGGACAAGTATTTGGTTCCCCTTAACATGGGCTACTGTCTGAATAGATTCAAACATATAAACAGTCTGAGCCAGGCAAGTGCCTGGTGCAACCTGCCGTTTTCTCTTAGAGGGAGGGAGTGATCCTAGAAATAACATCATTGGTTCAGTCTCCAGCCCTTTAATCAAGAATGAATCAAGCAACCTGAGGCACTGAATGAATTCCACTTCATCTTTCCACCGTTCTGACCTGAGCTCCATCAGGAACATCCTCACCACTGACTGATGCTGTTCCTGTGCCTAGAGATGTGTAAGAGCATCAGGAGATGAGACTGTGAGTCCATGGGAAGGGCCTGTTCATCCACTTTCCTATTCATTCATTCATTCAAAAATAGGTGTTAAAAACATAAAAAGAGATATCACCCCCCAAGAAAGGAGCAAGGATACATCCACAAGCCGTGCGTATTGTTGAACATGGATTTCTTTACTGCAAATCTGGGAGATGTGTTTTTCTGATTCTCATCCTGATACCTTTTAATGTATCTGGAAAAAATCTCCACCTAGATTATGTGAGGAAAAACAGTTTATCCTGATATTTTATATAAAACATTGTACTTGACACAGGGTGTTTAACTAGAAACTTTGGGTTAAAAAGGAGAGGGGATACTTGTTCAGAACACAGCAGAATGGGAGTTTTTGTTTTGGGAGTTAAGTTACCCATATGTTTAACTTTTGCAGTATCACCAGGGTTCAAGCTAACCCTCAATGAAAGAAGACAGTATAAAAACATCGAGAGCTTTGGTGATCTTCCCAAGGCTCCTAAGGCTACAAATGACAAAGCAGGAATTCAATTTCATGCCAACTGCTGTACCATTCTACTACCTCAACAGGTAACTTGACCTTGAAAGAAAACCCTTCTTTTCGGGGGCAAGTGAGCCAGTCTTGGTCATGATGATGAGGGTGGTGATGGTGAGGACAGAACACCAACATGCAGGGAGTTCTACATCGCTCACCAGGAGGGACATTGGCACAAGCCGAGATTCAAGAAGAGGGGCATTGAGGTCAGGGCCGGGAGACAAATTGGTGGTGACTGGTGGACTGTGCCACACTGATAGCACCATACGTGCTATCAATCACCTTACAGTCCTCACTACCAAAGAAGAGGGTTAACTGAGCAAGAAAAACGTAAGTAGATTTATTTCCATCATCCTCAGCCTTGTGAAAATCAGCCCCATCTTAGCTATTTAAATGCTCAGAAGGCTAGAGGTTTTAAAAACAAAATTAAAAAACCAGTCAACTTCACATCCTTAATAAATTGCATGCACACACACACACACACACACACACACTCATACACACTTTTGCAAATAACTTCCTACCCATATGCTATAGATGGCCAAGCTAAATAAATACATCTACATATTTACTTCTAATTATAGAGAGTGTCAAAAGATTTAGAACTCGATTTTGGGAAAATCAAAAGCAATTATTAAATATAAAGCTCTTTGACATTAGCGTAGACTATTTTTAAACCTAACACAGTTTAGGTGTCTGAAAACAAAATAAATTACAGTGAGATACAACGTCACAGAGCTCCTGGAAAATAATTTGCTCTCCAAAATTCAAAATCAAAAAGTCAGTGAAAAAAGCAGACTATTCTGGGCTTCAAAGAGTCTTACATCATGATGGTGTTTTGCGTGTTCCCCTTTGTGTTTTAGGTAACAACACAGCTGGGTACACTGTAAATGGATGTCAGTGAAAAAGTAAACTGGTCTGAGCTTCTATGACTATGGTTTTCTTCTTGCTAAAGGTAGGTTTCCTGGTTTTAATAAAAACCTTCTAACAGTGTGTTTCTGTTGGATGTAGTCACTGTTTACTATTTGAAATACCCTCTTCCCCTCACCAGTACCTTAAAAAATATTTTAACGGAGAGGATGTTTTCTAGAGTACTGTGCCTGAAATGATGTGGCAAAGCTTATGAACCAGTTAATAAAAAGTCTACGTCTTAATTCAGCAATATCAGATGAACACCTGAATCCCTTGGCAGGACTCCAAAAGAGCTGCAAGGGGGACTGCGGCTCTTGGCCCATGCTGGAGGCTTCACTCATCTGCTGTGCCCCCGGGGATCCACAAAGGCAGCTGAGCGAGAGCAGCGCTGTTGACACACCCACCGCCTTCCCCTGCAGGGCGCACGAGGGCAGCTCAACACCAGGAGAAGCAACTACAGTGCTGTGAATGTGACAAGGATGCAGCTAACACCCTTCACAAGTGGTGCAGGTGCTGCGATGTTCCCCTTAGGGTAACAATAGAACCGAACAATATGGAAAAGACCTGGCATGAACACTCGACCTGTGTGAGGTGACGAGAGAGATACCCAAGTATACTGACCGTCATACTAGTTTCTGGGTTGTTTATAAGCCAGTGGCATTTCTTTTTTTCATCAAGTTTTGAAAAACAGTTCTTTGGATACAGTAAGTTCCTTTCCACTTTTGAGACAGGAGAAGAAATTAACATTTTGATGGTCAAATCAATATTGTTACTCATTGACCCTCAAACTTCTATTTTTCTAATTCAGGCTTAAAGGGTAGTGGGCAGTCAGACTTAATTATGACAGCAATTAAAGAAAAAACGTTCTTCATCATCCTATTCCTTCTGGGTTTCTAAACTCAAATCAATTCAAACTCTGGTAATAGCAATTTTCACACTAAAGTAACCATTCATTAATCAGAAAAGTATTGGGATAAATAGCAAAGTTCCTGCCTAGTACTTCAGTGGAGAATTTGTTGTTGTACTTGATGTGACACCAGGTAGAACTCGAAGTTCTCAGTAAGAAGCAAACTGTATCATGTGATTTTTAATATCCAACAGGACATGGCAAGCAGGGTCCTGAGTTTAATATTTGCCAGAGAATCAGCAACTCTGGCCTACAGCCAAAGTCAGAACACTGGCCTCACACTTCCCTAAAGTTCAGGCAGACCTGACTTTTCAGACTGGATGAAGAAGAGGGATAGAAAAGCATATTTAAAAATTAGAAAATAAGAGAGTTTTAAAATATTCCAAGCCCTGAGAAACTGAGCTGTTATAAAAATGACATAAATTGACCATTTTCATTTAAACTGAGCCAGATTTCCCACGTGAGCTTTCAAGAGTCTGTCCAGGTAATTCAGCCTCCTACTCCCTGAGACTGAGAAATGAAGCTGGAAGAGCTACATATGCAGAGGGAGGAGGCACGAGCAAAGGTTTTTTGCCTTGTACTCTCCTGTGAGCTCGTCCCATAAATATCAGCCTATATTGCTCAAGTGTGAAGTCAGAAGTCTGACACGTTTCATACTGGATGAATTACTATCTTGATAAATAAAAATACCTATTCATGGCAAGTAAGATTGTGTAACTACTTAATTTCTTTTTTTTTTTTTTTGGCAGTACTGGGGATTGAACTCAGGACCCTGCTCTTGCGAGGCAGGCGCTTATTCTGCTGAGCTATATCCCCAGCCCCACTACTTAATTTCTTAATATGGTACCTTTGTTTATTCACAAAACAAAATGATGTAACATTTTATTATAAATAAAACATATGCTTTGAGGCTGTTATCAACATAAACTACATCCTTGATTGTTTTACTGATCCAAAAGAAATAATTTCCACAGAAAACTGTAGGGGCAGGAGGGAAAGGGCACCAGTGATGGCAGCTCCAGACAATCAGCAGTGGTTCCTTCTCTGCTTCTCCACTGCAACCCTTTGCTGGAAGCTCTTAGCATTATACTGTGTTGGAATCGTGTCCCTGGGAGACTCCAAGGAAACGCAGTTCTCTCCGGTGCAAAGGTATCACCTAAGATGTAACAAGGCCACTGTCCCCTAATCTAACCAGCCTAGTGAGGGTGAACAATCTCCCTCAGGGCTGCCTGCCCAGCTTACCATTGGGTTGAGACTAATTAAGTCATTCCATGGAAAAGATGACCAGATAGGAGAGCAGAATCTGAACCCCTCCACAGAATGTTAGTATGTATATATACATGTTCTCGACCTTGTCACCTTGTCTGCCCCATCAAAATCACCTGCAGCTTATAAAAACCCAATCCAAACACTTAGGATGCATTCCAGAGCACTAACTCCAAAACTCTCAATCTCTTGGTGAAGGGGTTGGGTCCCTGGGCACCAACCTAAAAGCCCCACCTGTGAGTCCAAGATACCTCCAGGACTGTACACCAGTGTATTGGGAATCCTAGTCCCTGATGAACCAAGCAGTCAGCGGAGGAGGAAATCCAAGGAACTGAATAACAAAGGGGCTATTTACCCATGTATCAGATGTGTAAAATTTCAAAGAGAACTAGCAGAGGCCTTCCAGGTCAATTCAACTCAAAAAATTCAGGCTTTCAAGAGGGCTGGCCGGCTCAATCTCTCACTCTCAATTTAGACTCTGACGGAGAGTACGGTGCTTTCAGAAAGGAAATCTAGACCCACGCTGTGAATTGTGTACCCAGATGAGATAAGAGGCAAAATATTTCTCTTATTCCTTGATTATTAATTCTTCTTTTTAAACATTGTTGGTTTTATTTCATTGTTGTGAGCCCTTTGTGAGCCCTTATATTTAAATTTATGTAAGTTACATGCAGATCTGGCATGAATAAAGCAGAGTTAAGAGCTCCTAAAGGCTGAGATTGGCTTCCAGAAAGGCCGGTAGACCTAACAATCAGTATGAACTAAAAGAATTTTGAGAAGGCAGGTGGAGCTGAAACTGTACACCCAAATCAACCAAGCCGATTCTGCAGGAACTTGAAGGGGACCACAATATTTGCTTTAGTGTAAGACAGCCTCTTAGGAGGACTGGAGACCAGCTGTTTCCAGTCCAAGGTGTCACAGCAACACAAATAGGAGACTCCTCTGGCATCAGAGAAACCACAACTAAACATGGGTTATTAGCAAATTCAAACTTAAGAGTTCTGCTGCTGAACAAATGTCTTTGTAATATTCATTCAAGAAGTCATAAATTCCAATATGTGATCATAAAACACTCTTGAGAGGCATAAAAATTAAGGCCTTTCAAGAGAGTGAGCAAATGCATGTGAATCATTTCCTCTTTTAAAAAAAGAAGGTATAAGAAAGTAAGCTGTACCTTATGTTGGCACATCTCAGTTTTTATCTTAGTTGAAAAAGTATGTTGTTACAAATACTGAAATTCCCAATGAATTTTTTTTCAAAAGCAATCTCTCAAGTAATAGACAAAGATTTCAAGTACATAGCTGGAAAATGGTCTCATTAACATTTAAGATAAAATCCTCTAAAATAACTTTGAATTCTCTTCTATATATTTTTAAGAAAGTGTTCCTAGTGATGAAAAAATAAACCCACCAGAGAACAGGTAACAAAAGAATATACTTAGCAATAAGTGAAAGGATTTCACTACTGTGAAATAAAAATTTTTTGTTCATCCTCAATTTGTCTCAAGTTTTATGGTACTTGCTAATCTATAGCTTGTTCTTAAAGTAAGTACTGGATATAGTGGAACATTAATCACTTTATTACTTTATGACCTAAGCACAGTACTCTGTTGAAGCTTCATATTTACAATCAGGATGGCCCTGTAGAGGTAATGGTTAGAATTAATAATAAACTACAAGGAAACAATAGAGAAAGGACAGATGTAAATGACCTAAACATGTCACAGAAGAATCTCTGAGTTAATTTTTGGTTTTTGAACTTGCCCAAGAGTAGCTTCATATTTCTATGTTCCATCTAACAGGTAGATCAACTCCTTTTGCTCATGGTGATTCATGAAGAACACAGGGCACATGGCAGCTGCATTTAACAGAAGAGGCAAGGCAAAAACAGAAGTTTCTGCTTCCCCTAGGGGCAGGGTTGGCTGTCTATAGCCCACAGATCACATCCGCTTCTGGGCCGGAGTGGATTTTCATATGGCCCATGAATTAGGAATATTTCTTGTGTGTTCTATTTATAGGTAGGCCATGATAATTTGTTTACACATTTTGTGTAACCTGTGTCACTTTCTATGCTACAAAAGCAGAGCTGACCAGTTACAACAGAGACCAGTAGGCCACCAAGCCAAAAATATTCATTCTCTGACTCTTTATAGGAAAATTTGTTGACTCCTTTAGAGAACTATGAGCAGATTTTTTGAAAGCCAAGTCAGTATGTTTTTTCCCCCTCAATTTTCTGCTTCTCTGTAAGCCATTCCAGTACGCAGTTGACCCCAAGCCTCTGTGTGAGGGAAAACAGAAAGTTTACGGAGCTTGAACCTAGATCCCTAAGGTGAAAAGGGAGACACCACTGAGAAGGGAACCAGAGGTGGCGGATGGAGAACGCACGGGGGACAGCTGGCTTGTCTTCTACTGTCACAGGTTGTGGACAGAGGAGAATCCTGACCAGTACGGACCTCAGCCCTGTCTGACTCAGACAGCTGGATTTGAGACTTCTTGAGCTGATATTCAGAATACGTTTGGGACTTAGAGTTCATGCTGGAATGGGCTACGGCCTTTAGGGACATCGAAATGGAGTGAATGTGTTGGGATACGCATCTCAGCGGGCTAGAGGGCAGACATACTGGGCTAAATGCTATTGCCCCCCAAATTCATGCCTACCTAGAACTTCACAAGGTAATCTTATTTGGGAACAGGATTTTTGTACATGTACTCAAGTTAAAATGAGGTCATAATGGATGAATGTAGACTCCAGTCCAATGCCTGATGTCTGTACTGAAAAGAGAAATTTGAATAGAGACAAGAGAGGGCAAAGCTATATAAACATAGATACACAGGGGAAAATGCTATGCGAAGACAGGCACAGAGACTGGGGTGACGTGTACAAGCCAACAATATTTCTATCAACCACTGCAATCTCAGAGAGAAGCAGGGAACAGATTCTCTCTCAGAACCTTTGGATTCTGGAGTTTTGACATCTAGCATGGTTGAGTGTAAGTTTGTGTTTTAAGGGATCAAGTCTGAGAGACTTTGTAATAGTCATCCTAGGACTCTAATGTAGATGTGTGGACAACTGGAGATGGTTTATGTAAGAGAACTAGGATCACATGAAAAAGAAAGTGGAGGAATGCTAAGTCACACATGTCTTTGTCTAAAATATAAACTCAGAGCCCTTCTAGAAGGCTGTGAAGAAAAACAAAACAACAATAGAAACCCAGAGGCCTTGATTACTAAACCTGATTAGCTTTTACAGACATGCATTTGGGGCGAGTAGAAATGGTGAGCTTTCCCTTTCCTGTAGTTCTGTTTCCAAGCACAGCCCTGGCTCTACCCAGTCACCTCATGTGACTGTAACAAAATACACCTAACAACAGGGGCACACAGATGAGCTGAAATCACCAGAAGGGTGTCCCTACTAAGCTGCTGTTCTGAAATAATCTTAAACATGCACAGAAAGCTTAACGTTTAGAATATGTCGTCTAGGGTGAGTAATTGTATGCTTTTGAGAAGATAACGCATGTACTCAAAAGCAATAGGTAAAGGAACCACCACAAGCCCTTCTAGAATCTCGCAATGGCTCAGTAGATACCTTCACATGACTTGGCACCAGATATACTGTATGCTAATTCCCCTCACATGCTTTTACTCTGTTGAAAGTTGAAACTGTGGGCGAGAGGCATTCCTTTACATGACTTGGAGACTGCAAGGAAATGATAGCAAAGACAAGAAGTTGCAAAGAATGTAAGAATGTGCCTAAAATATTTCATGTATTGTGTTTCCCAGTAAGCCCATCACCAAAGAATAAAGATTAAAACATTTGACTGCTCTGAAATCCTTTGTCTAAAGGCACATGAGTACAGGGACCACAAATGCATGATGAAGGTCTACACTAAAGCCTATGCCACTCTGGCATTTAGCAGCTAAATTATTCTTAAATTTGTCTGTGAGAGGCACAGAATTTTCCTTTATCATTATGTCAGATCATACCTTGGCGCCAATTATTTTAAATAAGCTCATAATGCTAATTTAGATTTCTGATTCACTCAGATGCACTATTATTTTCCTGGAGAGTTTCACTCCAGCATAACCATGTGAAATTTTATTTGACTTCTACTCCCACTTCCCCGCTTCATTATTTTCCTCTGGCCTTAAATAGATTTGTATTTTTAATAACCAGTGGCAACAGGAAAGAAAATGCCAGCCTGACACATCACTTCATGAGAGCACTTTGTTAGCTGGAACCCCAGCACTGTTCCCATAAACTATCGCTTAGTTCCCGAGAAAGGCCAGCTCCCAAAACAAACAAACAAATCTCACTGACTTCTCCAAGCAGTCTGCAGCACATTAGTGAAACTATTCTGTAAGACTGGGAATTCTTAAAAAGGTGGCCGTTGTAAGCCCACCATCTCCCCTGCTCCACTGAGGAAATAAGCTGTGTCTCTAGCCTGAAAGAGAAAAATGTGTGCATTTTCCTTTTCCATTGCCTGACACAAGCAATCTCAGTAAGTGCCCAAACATCTCAATCACCGTGCACTGTGCGGCATCACACTACCATGCTTATTTCCTGCAGAAATCTTATTCGTGCAGAAACAAGATCACAGGGCTAACCAACCAGCACATTCAAGTATCTCCAGTCCAGAATTAGAGCTGTAGCAACTATTCCAGCATCTCACTAAAATACTCAGTGCATCTTTTTGTTCCAAGACATTTAATAGCCAGACTAGGAAGGCATGCATTTACAAATAGGACCGACGACCTGCTCACTTTACCTTATTCTGTTCACACACATACTGAATCATTAGTGTGTCCATGGCTCTGATCATGGCTTGCATGGCAGTGAATATGTTTTGGTAAACCAGCTTCGTAAACCCCTTTCGGTCTTCATCGCTGTATCCAGACCCATGGATAATTCTCATTTGCTTGATGAAGGTGCTCTTGCCACTTTCACCAGTTCCTGTAAAAGGAAAAACCTCATCAGCAGACTTCAAACACACACTTTAGAAACGAAGGGCTTCCTGGCAGTATCAGTCCATACCACAATAAGCACACGGTGGGGCAGTCACGCTAAGGTTCTCACAAGCGCTCCAGGAGTATGAGGTTAGAGCAGAATGGAACCCTGAGCCCTGTGTTCCTTGTCCCAAGTTCGTGAAGCAACAGAGGACTGAGTCTGAATGTTCTGAACTGGCGAGGGCTCTGCTGCTGCTAATACTGACAGTGGGTGGGGCGGCGGCTACTTCAGTGTACAGGGAGGATGTGAGCAGTAGATACACTTGGAGAAGAGGAAGGGCCAGTTACATTGTTAATTCCTGCCTTTCAGATACAAGGATACATTTGATCCTTGCACACTGAAGCACTGTATACGCGATCGCTTCTCTTGATACTCAGATTTGTAGATGAGGAGCACCTTGACGTTCACAGCACTGCCCATGGCAGCCAAAGGCTGGGTCCAGCAGTGAGCCATCCCCACTGTTCCTGAATGAGGACAGATGTCCAGACAGAGTATAGTATATAAAACATGCTGTCCAGACTTCATGTTTATATCAGATGGAGAGATTTCTTGAGATCACAAACGCTGCAATATACTGTAAGTAGAAAGATTTATGTAACCCAGTTCAATTATTTTCTAATATTTTCTGTGTTAAACGTAATTAATCATGAGGTCACATTACCATAGCTTGAGAATGTGTTCTCTTAATAACTAATTTCCAAGCCTAAGTACTGCTTAAAGGTTTGATTAAGACTTCAGATTGATATAACCTCAACAGGGCAGGCTCCTTCAAGTGAAACAAAAAGGAAACCAAATATAGTAGGTGAATCCTATCCAATAAACTATTGCAAAAAAAGTTGCCTAACTCAGTATTCCTGTCAAAAGATCACAAGTTATGTCAAAAGCTTAATTAGAACAGTGTAATTAGTGATTTTGCTATAATGAAGGCAAAAAATATGTACAGGAAATGATTCATTAGCTATAAGAATCTTTTACTCATTCACATCTTCTTCTCCCAACAGAACAGTAAGACTATACAACAGAGCACCACCTACCTCTGGCCAGTTCTTTGCTGACGCTTAGTCATAGGGCAACTGCAGCTGCAGATGCATCCTTCTTTGCTTTTTACTTATAGAGAGGTTTGAAGACAGGAGGATGGAACATGATGATAGTGGCTGTTTGCCTGATTATGACCTATAACTATCTACACTTATGGAACGTGGCCATCCACACGCACTCTTGCTAAGGCCCAGCAAATATTAGGGCATGGCCTGGTACAAGGGCCCAGTTGAGATAAAACTTAGCATTTGTTAAGATTCTTCCTTGTAAGAAAAAATACTTTCTGATTAATTTTTTTTTCCAAAGCACGAACCTGCTCTCCCAGGGCTCCATGTTCAGCTCAGAACCCACAGTGGGTTTCCACTCTGCTCAGAAAGACAAAAACTCCTCCGTAAAACCAAGAAGGCTGGGAGCCCAGACTTTTCCCACAGCACCCTCCCTGCCCCTCTCTACCCTGGGCGCACTGGCCTCTCAGATCCACCTGCCACATGTGCTGGCCGCTCCTGCAGTGACTGCCCGTCTCCTGCTCACCCGTGCTCTTGGCCTTGCCCGCAGCCCTCACGGCTCGGTCCCTGAAGGCTGGGTGCCATGCGCTTCTTTCTGTGCCTGATATCAGCTCTCCTCAGCTCTTCCTGTAACTATCTCTTTAACATGTCCTCCTCTCCTGGCTCTGAATTCCATGAGGCAGACAAGAGCCATGTTTGTTTCACACACACTGACTCTCTTTGTGCCTGGTGTGTTACCTGCTGCTTGGTAGATGCTTAGTTAAGTATTTTTAAAATTATGGTAAAATACTCATAACCTGACATTTACCATCCTAACTATTTTTTATAGTTAAGTACTACCAAATATAATTTAGTACATAACTAATTAAATAAATGCTATGAAAAATAACAACTATTTTTGAATGGGTGAAGTACATTCACATTGTTGTGAACTAATCAGAACTTTTTTTCATCTTGCAAAACTGAAACACGACGCCACACCACATCACGGAGTGACTTTTTATTCCTCGTCCACCCCCAAGCCTGGCAACCACAGTTCCATTTTCTGTTTCTGTCACTCCAACTACTTTTGATACTTCATGTAAGTGAAAGCATAGAGTGTTTGCTCTTTTGTGTCTGGCTTATTTTATTTAACAAAACATCCTCAAGTTTCATCCATGTGAAAATGTGTCAAAATCCTTTCCTTTTTAAGGCTGAATAATATACTAGTATTTTAAAATACAGGGCAGGAATAAAAAATTCATTCAGTTTCATCTTCTGCACTCCCCACCATATGGAAAAATAGGCTATATCAATCCTCTTCCAACCACCTAGTGCTCAGTGTGGGTCAAAATGACTTCATCTGCAGTATAAACAACCACAAAAGTAGCCTCGGAGGAGCCTTGTACCGATTCTTTGTGAATTCTCCAGGGTTGCTAGCCTGCTCCTGATAATGGCAAATATTTAAGCAGACCCTGTGTGTGCCAGGCGTTCTACCCAAATCCGATCTTTCATGCTGATTCTCTCTCACATTTGAAAACAGGGGCATTCCACCACTGAGATAGATCTGCAAACTTTTCTTTAAATTTGTTTTTTCATTCTTATTTTGAGACAGGATCTTGATAAATTGCCCAAGGTGGCTTGAACCTGCACTCCCCCTGTCTCAGCCTTTCGAGTCACTGGGACCACAGCATGCACTGCTCACCCAGCGCCAATGGTCTCCTTTAAGCCTCAGCACCAGCTGATGAAGTATGTCCTGTTATCCTCACTTTACAGATGAGAAACTTGGAATTCAAATTGGTCACATGATCGCTACAAATCCACACAGGCAGACACGGAAAGGCTTGGGATTTACTCCATTTGACTCTAACCACAGGCTCTATTGTCAGAGAAGAAAGTCCAGGTAATGACTTGAAAGGATTTTGCTGCATTGGTCTAACAGGAGCAAATCTGAAGTTCATAGCTGCACATTGAGTCCTAAGGCCCACTCACCACCTTGTAGGTGCATACTGCTGGGACACGAGGGAAACCTTCCAAACAGGTTCACTGCTTCCTCACTTCAACCTCTAGAGATAAGAAAGGTGGCACTGGCTTCCCTGCTCAGAGATGAGGACACTGGCCCTGAGTCAGAGAAAGTCCAGGTTGCTACACACACAGAACTGGGGCTAAAAGTAGGCTACCAGTGTCACAGCTTTCAAGATTACCACCAATCCCACAAACCCTGCAGGGAATTTTCTTCCTCCAGGTAGGCTTACCACCCCTCTCCCAGTGTACTCCCTCAAAGCGCTCTGGGTACCCAGGTTGGGTATCCAAAGCACCTACGCACTTGTTGTAGACAGATCTCTCAATGTACCCTTAATCCAGTAAGTGTAGTACCTGAAAGTCACTTGCTTTGGGTGCTATGAACAAGGTGCCCATTTCAGAGTTATCAACCAAAGAATTGTTAAATGAAGAAGAAACATCCAACATCACAGTTTTCCCTTCAAAGGTCTTATATTAATCTCAGAAAAATGAGCCATGAAGTGCACAGGGATGATTACGATGAAAGCAGATGTCCCTAGAAGCTATTGTTTTACGATTCATGTCTACTCAGACCTCACGTGACAACATGAAGATCTCTGAGACGATCCTGTCGGAAGAGTTAAGCAGTAATGCGCTGAACTGGTATATCAGTTATTTCCATCTGAAATTACTTGGACTATAGCTTCAGAAAGGCCCATCGCTTGCTTGCCATGTGGGGCACCATAAAGCTTGTTTGGGGAGGGGTGCTCTTCCCACTTCAAGGCTGAAAAATAGACCTGATGTACAGAAATTGTAATTGCGGCCAGAGTGAGCCTGAATAAACAGATCTGAAGTAACACTTATCTTACACCAGCTTTTCCATCCCAACCCCACTAACATCCCTGGAATTTACCATCCCAGGCCAAATATCCATTTTTTCTGTCATTCCTTCACACATTTATTGTTCTTTGTTGAAAAAGTGTAAAAGGATCATGGTTTGATGATTTCAGGGTGGGTTTTTTCAGAGGTAGCTGAATCTAGAGTTGTGATTGCTTCATGGTTCATTGCTAAAGTTAAGGGTGCTGGGATTAAGGGTGAGTGATTCCTGAATCAGTTAACTGATGTAATGGCACTGCCTTAACCTCAGCAGTTTGGATAAGATAAAAGGGGCAGAAAGAGGCTTGTTTCTTTTCTCTTGTTGCTTTTGGTATCTTCTACTACCATGACTAGTTGCCCTTCTGCCATGTGCCACCCTGCCCTGGAGCCAGCTGATTATACACTGAAACTTCTACAAACTGTGAGCTAAATAAATCTTTCTTCTTTTAATCTTGGGTGTCAGGTATTTTGTCTCAGCAACAGGAGAAACGTGACCAAGACATGCATGAAGACAGGGGACACTTTGGTACTGGAAGACATTAAAGCCATCCCTACCATCAGCATCAAATATACAGATATTTTGTAAAAGCCACTAATTTCTGCTTTCAGACATTTTCAAAACGATGTGTAGAGCTATCTTAAAGTTAATAAAGGATATAAGAGTATTCAATAAATACCAATACTTATAAATATTCTTTGGTTTCAAATTGCAGTTGTTCAAAGAATAAAAATAAATGTGGAGCAATGAAAGGGCGGTAGAAGACAGCAAAGAGAGACTGCCGGACAACCACCGCTGAGGGCTGGGGCCAGCGAAATGGAGAGAGAGTCTGGGGAGGGCCTTTGGCTGCCACTTAAGCCTCATTAACATCTAATTAGTATTTTCTTGTTCCTGAAGAGACAATCAGAAAGATAAAACAGGTGGCTCAAGCCCTTGTCCTAGAAGTGTGTGGCCTGGGTCTCAATCCAGCTCTACACTGCTACACATACTTCCCCCAATAATGTCGCAGGCTAGGTCCACTGTGGGTATCTCCCTGAATAAATAGCCACTACACCTCCTTGCTGAACTGAGACCCGGGCACATGGGACGTTGTCTTTCAGCCTGAAGAGCCATGCTCTAAAGAGAGGTTCCAGCAGCCAGTGGGGAGTTAGGGGAGGTGGAGGTACATGATGGCATCATTCTTTCTAGGACAGCTGTGACAAGGACCACAAGCATCAGGAAAATTCAAGATAAGGTTCTGAGAAGAGTTTCTTTTTTAACTTGTTTTAAGCAGAAACTTAACATGTGGACACTATGCATATGGTTATTCATTTACTCAGGGAAAGTAAAAGAAAAATCTGAAGAATATAATTTTTAGAATGAAAGTTATTGGTGCTTTTAATTGGGTGATTTTGAGGACTGGGTAACTTAGCTTTTACACCCTCGCTCACGGATGGTGAACCTTTTATAGACCGAGTACCCAAACTGCAAACCCGCTTATATATCCCAAAGTGCCAACAATGTAATTAAACCTGAATAATGAGGTTTTAGTTTTAAAAAACAACTTGCATGTTAACATCTTTTATCTTAAAGGAAAAATAGTAACAGAGCTTTCAGTGACACAAGTAGTTTTTTCTAAAAGCTAAAAGTTTGCACAAATACTGTGATCTTTGTTGCTATGTACACACTGATCATTTGTCAACCTCGACTCAGTGCGTTAGTTTGAGAGCAACGCGCGCAGCGCTCATATCTTCCGGCAACTTGGCAGAGTGCGCTGTGCCCCTGCGCAGCACTATGCCGTAGGTTTGACAGCACTGCGGGGTCCACAGTACTTCGCTTCTCATCTCTTTGAGAGGACTTTCTCACAGCTTCCCCACAAAACAAACACGGTGGCACTGAGGGGCCTCCAAAGTCTCATCAACTACAAATACCAACGAGAAGGAGCCTTCAGACCCAACAGCTTTTTGGTCCAGGAGGACAGGAAGCATTTGGACGGGAAGGTGAAGTTTGGTGTCTGGTTACCTAGAGACGCATTTCGATGTGATGGGTTGGAATAGGGCACAGTTCAGAAGAGCTTTCCCTCCTGGATCCAACGTGGAACAATGTAGAAGGGAAAGAATAAAAGTATAGCTATCTCTCTAGATCCTGTTCTGAATATAAATAAGGAGGGTGGCTCATTTCCATTTACTTTTTCCACTATTTTCATCTTGAAATCCAAAAATGGCTGTACCTAAGGATTATGTGCACAGTGACATTTCAGTCAATGAGGGACACATCCATGATGGCGATCGCATGAGATTATAAATGGAGCTGAAAATTTCCTACCAACTGGAATTTTTACTGCATGTTTCCCGTTTAGGGATGGTCACTCGGTATGGTAACGTGCTTCCGGGTTCGGTGAGCTGAGTAGACCGTACCACAGAGCCGAGGTATGCAGCACGCTATATCCTCTAGGCTGTGCCCTCTACCAGGCTTGCATGATGATAAAACTGCCTAACGACACATTTCTCAGAACATGGGTCGCCCGGCTGTACTTCTAAACTCTTACCATCCAGAGCCTGTCCTTGGCTTGTCATCATCCTACTGCAGCTGTCTTCGGTAATCAAATCAGCGGATGGCTTTTGGGCAAGGCGCTTGGCTGGTAATACATTCACCAGAGTCCCTTGAGTTCTTTTCTTTGCCCTCAAGCTCTCTGACCTGTCATTAGGGGATGAAACTTCTTCCCATCCAAGCCTCCCACGTTCTCCTGAGCTTCCTGCTGGGAAGAGTTGTCCTGGATGGTTGGCCTCCTGAGTCCCCTCCCACATGACTTATTTCCTTTTAACAGGTAAGACACTCAATCACCGCTTACATGGAACACACAGAGCTTGCTAGTCTGCCATGTTTGGCACAGATAACTTGTGTTCTATTTTAAATGAAAGCTCACCTCTGCCAGCTTCCAGGCTCCTGTGGGTACCGAGTATGTACCTCTGACCCTACAGGCCTGGGAGCTTTCCTACAAGACACTTGCACTGGGCTTTCCCCTTCCATTTTGTTCCTCAGGCCCCGGTCATGCATGTACCAATATTGTGATTTTTGTTATCTGTACGCCACATATATGAGTTACTATTTAGCTTTATTTTTTACTTAGACAAGTTTTTATTATTGAGATTTACATATTATTTACATAATTTTGCTATGGAAGGAAACATGACTCTCCTAAGTGAAAAGGTAGCAACACTTTTATGATTAATCAAACTGAGCATAGTAAATAAAATTTCAGTATTTTAATTACAAAGCTTATCAACCTCCAGCTTTCTGGGCCTTGCATTTCAGAAAACAAGCACAAATAACCATTCTCCTTGTGTGAAACTGGTCCTTCCCATTTTATCCTTACAGAAGATTCTCCTATCCTCCACACATCTCTCCAGAGGCTTCTGAAATTCCATCCATGAATTTCAATCCAGATGCAAAATGACCAAGAGCTAAAATGCTTATAACTGGAAAAAACCAACAAAATGTCTTCATGCTAAAATTCTAAATTCACTGGGACTTGGGAAAGCAATATGAGGTTAAAGTTTCATCTTAGTTTTAAGTACACAGAAAGGATCACAGGGGAAACAAAGTTTCTTTGAGGAGCAACCAAAGTTGTTTTGAGGAGCCAGGAAGAAACACAGACTACAGCAAAATACACCCTTTCCAAGTGATAGTCCAAGGATGCCAGAGGGAAAGCTGACTGTTCTAGAGTTTTCCTAAAACTCAGAAAGGCAGCCGGCCTGAAAGCCAAAGCGAGGCGCTGATAAGGCTTCTGAGGTGGGCAGAGCCATCTTGCTGCCGGCAATGATTCCTAAACCACAGTAAGAAACCGGTCTTCAGCTCAGTTGTTACAGGAGACTGTGGAACCAAGTGGGATGTAACTTGAAAACGAGGGCCCAATCCTGGATGGGCTGCTGTGTTCTAAGTCACATGACCAAGAGGGAGAGGGGTAGGGTGTGGACATACAGACTATGGTGGTGACCTTATTTTTCTTATTCCTTGTAGCTCTGGACCCTAAAATACCGCACAGAGGGGGAATGATAAATGTTCCGGAAAGCAGTAAGGCAATGATTTGTCTGGGCAGAACAGAAGGAGCCGCTGAACAGACAAAGCCACGTCACCCGTGAAGCACCCCCAGCTGCTTGCCCTGTCCGAGGAAGACTCAAGACCCTGCTGCCAACTGGGAAGGTTTGGGTTCTGTATCAGGCCTTTCTCAAAGCAGGGATAGATGAATTAGAAAAATCCTCTTGTAATCTCTAAGCAAAAGCAGTTCTCAGGTACACAGAGACCCGCCCACATTAGATTGTGGTGAAGGTTTCGGCTTGACCCCTCTGACTCCGGCTGACCTTACAGTAACTGCTGACCTTAGGTGACCAGACAGCAGCCACTGCTCAGTGAGAGCTTTTGCACTGCATGTGCTGCTGTCCTGGAGCTTGTACTATGGGTGCCTGTGCACAGGAAAACCTGGTTCACTGGAGAATTCTGCAGGATTCTCACCCAAGTCCAAAGCAGAATACAAGAGAGGATTCTTGGGCTTCTCCCTCCTACTCTTTTTCCCTGTCTTTCTAGGAACCAGGGAACATGTGTTTTTAAGTCCAGGGGTTTAGGATGCACCCAAGCCAAGGACTGAATGGGAAACACTGCCCCAGTCTTTCTAAAATGACTCTCTCAAAACAGACTCTACCCGGGACTGCAATATCCAAGCTTTCACGTTATGTTCAGTTGAGCGGCTGGATTTTTCTACCGAGTTCCAATTCTTTTTTGCACGAGTAAAATATCCCTGCAGGAGTTCTGCTTTTTAGTTTCCAAGGGGAAAATATTTCAGAAGCGCCAGTAAGACTCGGTTATTCAGTTCTTCCCAGTCCCCCTGTCACCACTGCAGCACAGCATCTTCCTGGCTTCTGGTCGAGCACACACAGGGGGCGCTGTTTCTAACCCAAGATCCTGGGAAACACTGAGATGGAAACAACTGAAAAAAGGGCGTATGGCCACTCCACTAAAAAGGATAATACCGTGTGTGTGTGTGTGTGTGTGTGTGTGTGTGTGTGTGTGTGTGTGCGTGCGCGCGCGCGTGCATTACTGGTGATTGAACCCAGGGCTTTTATACTGAGCTACATTCCCAGGCCTTTTATTATTTTTAGACAGGCTGTCCCTGAATTACTAAATTGCCCAGGCTAGGTTCAAACGTGGGATCCTTTTTCGAACAAAAAAGGAAAGTTGAAAGAAAAAAATTAAGTGATGAAGCTAAAAAAATAATAAAACAGTGGAATAGAATTCAAAAGATGCTGTATTATATTTGATATCTTTTTGATTTATTAATCTGCAAAATTATTTTTACTGACTAAGCAAGAAGTCCTAATGTAGTCTGCCCTCCATACATACGGACTTCGTATCTGGGGACTCAAAAACCACAGATAGAAAATCCTATGTAAAATTGCATCTGTTTGGAACATGTACCAACATTTCCCCCTGTCATTATCACCCCAAACAACACATTACAACAATTTGCATAACATGTCCACTACATTCAGTATCACAAGTAACCTGGAACTGATGTCAAATACATAGAAGAACGGGGGGTTGACAGGTAAAATACTGCACCAGGTGATGTTTAAACAGGACTTGGGTGTCGCTGGTTTTGATATCCTGGAAGAGTCCAGACCCTCAGTGAATGTGAAGGAAAACTGAACGTGTATCTTTCTACTTTCTGTGTTTATAGGTCTCCTTTTGAATAAGAGAGTATTTCCAAGTCCAAATTTGACTAGAAAATAGTTCTTAAATCAGGCAGAGTCAAAGGTTATTCTACAGTAACAATTTTTTGGGGGAAGGGGTTATTATTGGGTATTGAACACAGTACCTTCACACTGAGCTGCATCACCAGCCCTTTATTCTATTTTTATTTTGAGACAGCGTCTCGCTAAGTTGCTAAACTGCCCAGGCTGGGCTAAAACTCACAATCCTCCTACCTCAGCATCCCAGAGTGCTAGGATTGCAGGCCTGTGCCACTAAACCCAGCTCACAATTATTCATCACCAAGAATTCTTCCACAATTGTTTTTCTAACTCAAAGTATCAAAAACAATGTCCTCAGATTTGCCATAAATAAATTTAAGAGTTCAAATGCAATAACACTACAAGTCTGGTTTTTATTCTAAATTAATTTGAACTATTTAATGGTACAATTGAATTTCTATAATTTGTTATAAATGTGGTATACTTTTAAAAATTCAATATAGACATTTACCTCAGTATTAACTGCTTTGTATTGGGAAATAGCTAGCACTGATTTATATTCATCTCTTGCAGGTAGTCACATGACCCAGAGATTTGTGACTCCAAATGTTATAACTGACTTTTCTATAAAATGTTGTACAATTTATGGGGCTCATTCTATGGCAATAGCTCATTTGTGTAAGATTCTGCAACACCAATAAAGTACATAGACTCTTAACAGTCAAGTGTACATTATTGACAAGATTATTTTGGAAAACTCCCTGAACATCAATTATTTTTCCTTAAAAATGAATAAACCATACAAAGGATAGAGAAAAACATACCCAAATAACTTCTATGACTTAACTAAAATATTAATGTAACTCATTTCTCTTATAAGGTGGGTCATGGGGTCACTTTCCTCTTTTTTTTTTTGCTTTTTAATAATTTATTTAAATAAGATATTTGAAGCAGTTTAGAAAAACAAGATTTGCATTTTATTTCCTTGTAAAAATCTTTACACATGCAGACAAACCAGTGTTAAAGTATTCATCATCATTTAAACAAATAACCACTTAAAAAGAACAATGTCTGCAATTTTTACCTGTATAAAAATAAGATACATTTGTACAGAATTCATGCTCCATTTTGTATAGCAATAAACGATACACAACTATAATAAAGTACAACTGAACCTGACCATGGTTTTCAATTAGATACTGCTAGGGCATTTCAATGTGCAAAACAATTTAGCATAGTTCTTTTTCAAAAGAAAATGCCCTCAGTGTTTTTAGAGACCTAGAGGGTTTTAAGAAATAAAATCCAATTAGTTTGCTTTTAATGGTTTGTCAGTCCATACATCATACTGTACATACGTAAAACCAGGAAGTGATGCAGGCTCCAAGGAAGAAAGTGCCTGTGCCCGCCATGTCCTGAGCACCTGTGCCCGCCATGTCCTGAGCGCCTGTGCCTGCCATGACCTGAACGCCTGTGCCTGCCACGACCTGAGCGCCTGTGCCCACCATGTCCTGAGCGCCTGTGCCTGCCATGTCCTGAGC